>PVJL010011071.1:0-45045 GCA_004026885.1 Lyroderma lyra
AACCCCTACCTTGGCCACCGTACAATTGTGCCAAGCAGTATTATCTTCAAACACTTTCTGCTTAAAATGTCCATTCTGATTCATATTACTTGAGCCCCTAAAAGAAGTCATTTACTTACATTTTTTAAAAAGTCTCTACTTTTTTACCCAGTTCCCCAATACCACTCCCCTCTTGCAACCACTAGTTTGATAGTGGTATTTGAGAGTCTGCAAATGCAAATTGGCAGTTATAAAATAGTCATTGGGATATAAAGTAAATTATAGGGAGTATAGTCAGTAATACTGTGATGACTATGCATGGTGCCAGGTGGGTAGTAGACTAATGAAGGGATCACTGCATAAGTTGTAAAAATGTCTAAACACTATGCTGTACAGTTGGAAGTAATATAAAATAATACTGAATGTCAACTGTAACTGAAAAATAAATGTAAAATAATAAAATTTTTTTATTATTTTGATAAGTAGATATTAAAGGTATTTTTTTCTGGTTAAGAAGGCTCAGATTGTAATTTTGCCATACCTTTTATTTAAAAAAAGAAAAATTAATTTTAAAGTATTCATGTCAAAAATTAAACATTCTTTGTGTTTACTTCATAATATTTTTAAAACGAGAACCAACAAATACTATTTTTAAAAAAGCTTTCTGCATGACTAGAGTAAATTCCTTTACATTTCCTCTATTAGGTTAAGAACTGACATTTCTAATAATCAGGACAATCTTGAATTACTTTTATACATCAGTTCATACAGACATATACTTCTGTGTGTGGGCATTTGTATGTGAGTCCACCAAGAGTTGATATGCAGCCTGCCACACTAACAAGGAGTCTCCTGTCGTGCTCTTATTTGATTTTTACCCATCTGCTGCTTGCTACAGTAACACATTCTACTGGTCATTTGAGTTATTTGAGAAGCTATCAACAGGAAGAGAAGATTTAGGAAGAATTTAAAAACGTGGCTGGGCTTACTTCCTCAAGGGTTAAACTGTATAACATTTTTATCCTCTATTCCAAACCTCAGATGTATGTTTGATTTCTTTCCCCACTGCTGAAATGAGGGCAAGAAGATGACTAGGGAAAGTCGGGATACTTTGAAAATACAAAAATCACAGTATTTCAACTTATATCAGTATAAGTTGATGGACATGTATGTTTTCAAATTACAGGGTGATAGATGGGGCCTGGTTTCACTTTAAACAGAATATAAAAGAAGTCTCATTTAGTGACATGTTTTCTAGTACTTCACATATATGAATATTTAGTTTTATCGATTTGTATTTGCTTATATTTATATCACTTAAGTAATGCAGTTACATGGTCTAAAAATCAGAAAATAAAACATGTATAAAGGAAAAAGTCCTCCTTGAGTTAGTCTCCTGTTTCCCCATGACTACCCCAGACACCCCACCCCTTCAGTTAATGTTGTCATAAATTACTCGTGTATCTTTTCTAGCATTGCCACATTTAACAAGTAGATCTGGCTTGCAAGAATCTTGCAAAGATTCCTATCTGGGGGGTAACCATTATAATTAGAACTATGCATATTACCTTTATAATATCTTCTAATATATGATATATCTTCATATATCTTCACATATATATATCTTCATATATTATCTTCTAGAACTACATATATATCTTTAAAGCATGAATAAAATTCATACTATATATTCTTTTATTTTATGAACTATAATCCATTGTAAAATTCTCTTTTTCTATTCTTTCCCTCTTCTTTCTTTCCTCTATTACTCAATTTCAGACTACAATATTATCTTAGTGTCTAGCCTTGTGCTTCTCTTACTTGAATTTTCAGCATTATATGGTATGGAATCTTTCTAAATTATTTAGATGAAGCAATTGGCACATTTTACTTCTCAATATCTTTCCCCCTCCTGATTTCTGTTTCTTATCCACTTTCTACATTCTCAATATAACATTTACATTCTTACCGTCAATCACATTTTGATAGTTCAATAGATAACGTATATATGTGTTGCTCACCTTTATTCCTCCTTTTGTGGAGCAGGTTCCTAATTATTATCTTTGCAGAGGATTCACCCTCAGTTTTAGTAACAAGAACTTGACGTGAATCACTTTTATGCTTTAAGAATACTTGAGAAGAGGCAGAGCAGGGCCATGATGGAAGCAGCAGCAGTATGTATGACAGAGGCCCCTGCGCAGGTCACCATCCCCACAGGCCTGGGCACCCACATTGGGCCTGGGCAGCTGCCAGATGGCACTACTGCTGGATGTCACCAACGATGTGGCAGGCATGGCAGCACTGCTGACCTGCATGTTTGAGCAGCTGCACTGCCACTACTTGGCAACCCACTCATCTACTCCTGTGCACTGCTGGTCTTCATGAACCTGCTGGGCTGGATCCTCTGGTACAGGGGCAACATCAAAATCTTGTGCCTGGAGCTCCACCGTGACTACAGCCTGTGGCCCTCTGTGTTCATCGACCTGGTGGGTAAGCTCTCTGGCTACTGGTCAGTGTCTGCCTCCATCGCCACAGGCCTGTATTCCACTTCCGGCTCCTGGGAGAACACTATGCCACCTACACGCCCCTGCTGCCCGCTGCCAGCTCTCACAGTGTGTGCCTGCAGCTTAGCAGGCAGGAGGCTGCACCTGGGCACCAAGTGAACCCATGGCTCCACCTGTCAGGACCTGACTGAGATGTGCAGCTGCGTCCAACATCATCTGGCCACTAGGATGCCTACCTGTGCTTTCTCTATGTCACCTGGATAACTGACTGTGCTTTCCTCCTGCCCCAAAATTGAGGAGCAACCTGTGTTATTTTTTTCCCTTGAGTTACCCTTGTACACATAAGAAGGGCTTCTGCCCAGCAATGCACCACCATGGACACAACCTGTAGCAAGAAGGAGGAATGAGACAAGGTCACAGACACTGCCTTTCCTGCTGCTGCTGGTTCTGCCTTCTTTGAGATTACTTTTTTCACTTTTTTCTTAAAACTGTTAAACTTTCTCAGGATGTATTATTATTTTATATAACACTGAATTATATTTATTTATGTTTTGTTTAGGACTTTCTTCAAAAATCATATGCTGTTTATCTATGTAGCTTAATTCTACTGTAACAGCGACACACTTTGTATAATTGCAATGGTTTGAAATTGCATGAGATTTGCCTTATGGTCCAGAAAATGGTCAACTTCAGTAAACACCTCAAGTGCACTTGAAAAATTGAGCTCAGTGTTCTTGATATGTTGATTACTTCAAATTTATTAGGCATACTATTTATTCTACGTATGATTTTTTTTCTGTTTGAACAGCAATTAAGGGTTGGGTGTTAGACTCACTTTGATAGTGAACTTGCTCATTTCTCTCTTCAGTTTTTAACATTTTTACTTTCTATATTATAAGTTTATTTTATCAACTACAAATGTAGTCGGAGTTATATCTATCTAGTAGGCTGGCCATTTTACCATTATGAAATATCTATTTATTAAGTAGTTTCTGATTCATTTTATCCTTTTATTAAGTAAATCAAATACTTATGTTTTTTTATTTTACTTTCTTCTCTATATAGGCTTATTAGTATTACCCTATAGCCTATATGATGCTCAAACTTTTGACTTCCCTGGGCCCATTGGAAGAAGAATTGTCTTGAGCCACAGATGAAATACATTAACACTAAAAGTAGCTGATGAGCATATATATATATATATATATATATATATATATATATATATATATATATATAATTTGAAAAAATCTCACAATGTTGTAAGAAAGTTTATGAATTTGTATTGGACCACATTCAAAATCACCCTGGGTTACATGTTGCCTGTGGGCTGCAGATTAGACAAGCCTGTGGAGGCTACTTGAAATAACACTATTTATCATATCTTCATAAAAACATGCTTGATTTTCACTAATCCTCTCTTACTTTTAGTATTACATACACCGTATATTTTAATGCTACATATATCTTTAAACATCTGACATTGTTGGTGTTATATCAAGAAGCAGTTACTTATTTTACCTATAAATTCACTATTTTCACTGTTTAGTTCTCTCTATCATTTTCCTATTTCTTGAAAAACTGATTATTTCTTTCATTGCATGCTGGCTGCCAATAAGTCCTCCCAGCTTCTGTGTATCTAAAGGTCTCTATTTTCAATGGATTGGTTCTGGATTGGCATTACATTCCTTCAGCACGTTAAAGTTGTCATTTCATTTTCTTCACACTTAGATAATTTCTGTTGAGAATTTAGCTCTAAGGTACTGTGCATTTTCCCTTGGATGCTTAATAGAATTTCCCTTTTTGTCCTTTAGCAGTTTTCTGCTAATGTGCAGATGTATTTTTCTTTTTCAATTCAATATGTTTACAGTCCATAGCTAGTTTTTTTTAATCTTTCATTTGTGTCTTTTATCAGTTTATAAAATTCTCACTTGTTATGTTCTCAAATTTTGAATCTGTTTCATGTTCTCTCCTCTCTTTAACTACAGTTATACACATTTCAGGTCTTTAAAAATACCACTTCTCTATTTTCTATACTGCTTTACTTTTGCTTTTTACAATTTATTTTTGTATTTCAAAAAATAATCCATCTTTCAGTTTACTAATTCACTCTCCTGTGTCTGACCAGGTAAAGAATAATCTATTTCTAATTAGCTGTTTCTCTTAGAAAATATCATCATGCTTAGTGAAATAAGCCAGACAGAAAAAACAAAGAACTGTATGACTTCACTCATATGCGGAATATAAAACTGAAAGCAAAGAAAAAAGAAATGAAGAAACAAATAACCCATGGACACAATCAATAGTTTAATGTTTACTTGGGGACGAGTGGGTCAGGGAGGGGAGAAAGAGGAGGGGGTGGGAGAGGAGGAGGGAAGCTAAATATAAGGTGATGAAAAGAGAAGTCACATTAGGTGGTGAACTTATTATACATCAAGTTGACAATGCACTGTAGAATTGTATGCCTGAAACCTATGTAATCCTTGCTAACAGATGTCACCCCAATAAGTCTAACAATAAAAATGAATTTAAAAAAAAAGAAATTAGTATTTTGGTGATCTTACCCAAAAGCTCATGCTATTTGCATGGCCCCTTCTCTTAGTTTTGTCCTATAATTCAGTGTTTGTGTTCCTAGCCTAATGCTCAATTATGTGCTGTAGTAACTCTAAAATTGTCACTGTAGTTTTGCTTAACTTCATAGTCTCTCACCCCTGCTATTTCCCCTCACCCTGATCCATCTCAAGAATGAGAGAATGCCACCTTGGGAACTAATAGGGTCACCTGTCTATGGTGACCTATTCTCCAGGGTCTTCTCCTCTCAAATCCAGGCTGCCTTGGTGCCTCTAATTTTCAACAATTGTCTCTCCATATGTGTGAAATGGTGTACTTCTCTGGCCATGTTTTCATGCCCTTAGAAATTGGCACATACCTAGATGAGGGAAGTGGTAAGTGATGTAAGCCTCACCTCAATGCAATTGTCCTTCTCTCAGCATCTTTGTCACTGAAGCTGTAGATGACTTGGCTAATATCTACTGCTTCAGGAGGTTGTTGTTGCTATTGTTTTAGTTTTATCAACTCTTTATAGTGTTCTAGTGAGGTAGTGAATCTGATAAAATCTACTCCATTGTATTCAAAGGCAAAGATGTGTACCTGCCAGTTCCCCTGCTACTACCTGTATGTAAGTGCCTGTTATCTCTCACTTGGAATACTACAGTCAACTCTTAACTTGTCACCCTACCTTTACCCTTGTCCTTTTTTTCTCAAAAGAGAAGCCAGAGCAATAGCTCAACAACAACAACAACAAAAAGCAGGGTTCGGGGCAATTTGAGAATAAAACAATCCTAAAAGACCCTATACGACACCCCAAGAGTCCCACTGTCCCCCTGCCATCCTACTCCCCCACACTGGGCTTCTAAAGCACTAAAGCACTAGATACCCTTCCACTCAGTATTTGCTGAGTGACTCCTCTTCTTAAGATGTCTTTTCTCCATAGTTTCAGGGCTAATTTCTTGGTCTCCTTCAAATTTTTGCTTAAATGTCATCTTTTCAAAACATTGATGCTAATCCTCTCACTAAAATACAATCTTGCTCACCATTCCCCAGCCCAGTGCTTTGACCTCTCTCTACCAATTTGACTTTTTTCTTTTGCTTCAGCCAATAATATTGAACACTTTCTAGCATAACATGAACAGCAAACATCTGTTCATCATATTTATTGTTTTTCTCTCCACCTAAACTCTCTTCTGTCCCTAGCTGGGAAGTTAACCCTAGGATAACTAGAACTTGTGTCTGCTTTTTTTCATTGATAAATAATCACATACCCTATAAAGACCTTTTGGTCAATGACAGACTGCATGTAGGATGGTGGTCTCATAAGACTATAATTAAGCTGTAACATTCCTGTCACCTAGTAACATAGTAGCCATAGTATCATGGTAATGGTGGTATGAACACACCTCTACTGCCCTGCTGAACACGGGAAAGCACAGCACATATGATTGTGAGTGCAGCAGAGGGCTGTATCATCCAGGCCTGTGTAAGTTCACTATGGTTCACACAGCCATGAAATCACCCAAAACACATTTCTCAGGATGTATCTCCATTGTTAAGTGGTGCATGACTGTGTTCTGAGTGCTTAGAATTTTAGCAGAAAGGTTAAAAGGACCAGATGGGTATAAACACAAATATTTTGGTCAAGATGGGTAATCAAAATAGTTTAATATTTAGGAAACTTAATTCATTCAACACTTACTCATTTAGTATCTACCATGTACCAGGGTACTAAAATAATAATAAGACAGTCATTTAAAGCTTAAAAGCCTTTCTTTAAAAGAAATATATACATGTGTGTGTGCACATTCACATCATTGACCTCAAAAAATAGGGAAAAATAGTTCTTAACTACTTTCTTAATATGTTCTTGAAATGATTGCAAATGACCCCTCATGACTCAAAATTTCTACATTTTCTACTGAGAAGAGAACAGTGAGTCCTATATTACTAAGAGTCACACCATGAAGATCTCCCCGCAGAACGTGATTTTGTGCATCATGGCTCCAGGCAAGCTGTGTCACAAATCAATTGTCAAGGAGCATTTAAATATTATTGATAGCAAACAGCACACCACACATCAAAAAAAAAGCATCACACTCAAGAAAAGAGGTTAAGATGTTATTTTTACTTCAGGCACTTACAATACACAAATCATAATGTTTCATACTTCCCTAGTTCAGATACCACCAACCTATAGACAGCATATTCTGTTTTTAGCCTATATCAAAATTTTCTTTTTTTTTTTAACAGTTTTTTTCTTTATTTGTTTCTTATCACTTTAGTAAAAATGGCCATAATGAACCAGAGTGGGTGCTTTAGGTATGCTTTCCATGACCTAACATAGTAGTTATTTAATTTTGTGTATCTGTTCAAGATCATAGAACTATCGATATAGTGCTTTGTGTGTGTGTGTGTGTGTGTGTGTGTGTGTGTGTATGTGTGTGTGATGTCATAACATATATTATGTTTATTCATCTACAGCATATTTATAATTACATAATTACATACATTTATATGTCTATATATCTATTAACTACTTACCTATGAGCATCACATCCATGTTTCTATAATAATCTTCCAAGTATTTTTAACCAGCCTTTGAAATAACCACTGAGCAACAATTATAGATAACTGAGAAAAAAAGTAGAAAAATAATCTGACAATTAATATATTTAAAACCTCTTCTATTTAACAAGTTAAATTATGAGAGATTGCTTGCAAAGTTTATTTTATCATAGATTAATAGTTTTTCATTATTTTCAATTTTTTCAAAAGTTGTATCTACTTCCATTTCTGCTGGCCTGGAGAGTTACCCCATCACAGCTCAGAAACATGTTCTGATAGGACATATCTAAGGTTTCTCATTCCTCCAAAGCTAATGTGTTTCTTGTTACACAATCCCAAATTTGTATCTCTGATACATGTAGCCTTTACGACATAAGAGAAAGAAAACTGAGGTTATGACAACGTATTCTTTTCCCCCATAAAAGCCTTCTTCAAGGAGGATAGAGATGAATGACATAGCAGGAAATCTTAAGCAGTTATGTAGTACTTGGCTTTGACATCCATTCCCTTGAACATACTCTGTAAGTTCAAAATTAATCTGTATATCTCCCCTGGTAAACATTTCCCCTGAAATGTTTTCAAGATTGCTGATCATCAGATTTGTCTAATTATTATAGAAACATCCTTCAGTTATTTTCTAAGTGAGGCAGCTGTCCTAGCATCAAGGCAACCACAAAGGGCTCAGTGGAAGCAATGACAGTGGGAGGAGTCTGAAGTCTACAAATACTTGGGAAATGGGGGATCCTCACATAGCTGTGGCATTACATCCCTTACTCTTAGGGACAGTTGTAATCATCAGAAGTAAGCAGAGACATAACAAACTTGCCCAACTCTATGACCCAAATGGTGAATAGTTTCTTCATGTGATTTATATACAAAACCACCTCATTCTTTTATGATTATGTGAAAATTGCTATTTTCTATTACTTTTTGCAGTCATTTAATCAAGAGTCTCTGTTAGGCCTAGACTCACCGGGTACACCTTAGTTACACTAAAGGTTTAAAAAGAACAACTGACAGAGATTAAAACACAGGCACAATGGCCTCTAACTTTTGTTGGTGGTGAGTGGTGTTGATTCCTTCTTCTGTTCAAACTTAAATTGAATTTTTGTAAATAAAGCTGCTTATGTTTATAGTACATTTTTTGGTTTTTGTGTGGTGTTCTGACAATCTGTAGAATAACCCTTGGCTGCACTGTGGATTCACTTTGGAAGAAAATGCTTGGTTATGTTTATTCTAGTGAAATTAGAAAAAGTGAGAGAGTGAAATGCCAGAGAGTAGAAAAAAATAACATTAACACATATTTAAGTCTAAAACCGAGGCTAAATAACAAGAACCATTTTGGTGGTGTTTAATATGCAGTTGAAGGTAATAGGAGTGATTCCAAAATATCTATACAGTTGGAATAGCAAGACTGCTACGTAGTGTCACCAATGTCATCCTCATCACCAACAATATATATCTGTACTGTGTGCCACATTTTCTTAGGCTCCCTTGCATACATTATCTCATTACATTCTCAAAACAGTCCAGGTGGTTTCTGGACTGTTCTTTTTTTCTCCTGATAACAATTTTCCTTGTCATCTTCAGTGTTCCTATTCCAGTGTCATATTTATCCACTCAACTGGTTATGCCAACAACCCTGGCGCTATCCATGACTTACTTTCTCTCTCACTCTCTCTCTCTCTCTCTCTCTCTCTCTCTCTCTCTTTCTCTCTCTCTCTCTTTTTTATGTACCTTTCCCTTCGGACTCTCCAGTGTTAACATATCTGATGCATTAGATTTATTGACTGAGGAGACCATTTATTCTAAAAATACCTGATAGATGAAGACAAGAAGCCCAATGCAATACCTTGTGTGTTTACAGACCTGCTAGCACTTCAGCAATCAAATTCAAACACTTGATACTTTTTCACACAAAACAAAAAATAAGTGATAGAAAGCAATCTCTCTCGTTGACCAGAAGAAGATGGTATCAAGTGAATTAATAACATCACATTGCTACTCCTGCCTGGGTGGCTGTCAGGATACTGGTGCCTACTGGTCCTCACAAGCACTCTCTAGTGGCCCACATTATACCCAGGCACACCCACTGGGTAGAAGCCACCTCAGTAATCACTCCTCCCACTGACCTCCACTGCCATCAACACATGTATATTCCATTTTTATGAAAATCAATGGTATATAAATGTTATGCTATGTGCAACTTAAATTTTATTTAAAATATATTTTACTTAACATGTTAAAAAACTTTTTTGTGACTTAATGCCAAAATCACTTCAAAAAGCTACATTATGTTAGACATTTAGCTTTCCTGGTCTCTATTTTTAGTATACATTACCATATTGAATAATGTATGACCAACCCAAAATTTTTATATAAATAGGCATTTGTTCCTTTCAGGCTGAAATGCTAAGTACAAATTAGAAATTCAGCTATTTATTATTAAGTGCATATCTGAAATTTTATTTATACTGACTATATGGAAAAAATTAACTAGTGCATTTTTTCTTGCATTATTATGTTTTAGCTTTATTATGGGAGTTTTCAAACATACAATAAAGCAGTTAAATATAGTGAGTTCTCACATACTCATTATCACAATTTGTCACTTGTTAGTGTTTTTTGAAACTTGTTTTATACCTATACCTAAAGCATGATTTTATTCACTCATAAATGTCCCAATAATATTAAATATTATTCAACATAATTACCATATCATTATAACACCTAAGAAATTATTACCTAATATGGACTCCATATCCAAGAATTGTTTTAAAATTGGCTTGTTTGAATCAAAGTACAAACAAGATATATTTTTTTTTGGCTTTGAAGCTTAACCACAGAGTTGGCCATCTCCCACACGACACAGGACACACATGTGAATGGGCCTTGGCACATTAGTATGCTAGCTTTGCATGGGCTGGATCTGATTTCTTCAATAGGTGGAGTTGTATGTAAATACTGCAATCTACTTCATTTTGTAGAATAAGCATTTAGCTTTAAAACTGGTTAAAATAAAATTTATATTACTTAGCAAATAAAGACTAGAGATTGAGATGTAAGACATTTCCATTTTTAAGAAATTTCCAAATTTCAAGAGTAAAGACAATGAGTTTTATTTGAAGATAAAAATATATATTTATGTATGCATTTATGCATTTATCATTTATTTAGCTACAAAGGAGAAAAGCCAACTGGAGATTTAACTGGAAGACTGAATAGATATAAAGGAATTTAAAACATAGTATACCTAGGGAATGAGCTGACAGAGAACCAGGATCCAATACTGGAGGAGAGAGAGGGCCATACCTACAAGCTGATGACACTGTCACTCCTAATGTGATCCTTTCACCCACCATGGATAACACCCTCCTCACGGAGTGCAGTTGTTCATGCCACTGTATTAATCTAGCCCAAATGATGAAGGTTTTCTTGTATCTTATGTACATCTTTGTCAAAATGCCAATGTTGAGACTTGTGCAAGATAACTCATTACCAGCTTAAGGATGAGATAACATCTGCTCAAAGACTCTTGGTTCATCACCTTGACCTTGTCATATCTTAAGCTGCCTATGGAACCTAAAAGTGACCCCAGTGCAGAGGCCCTTCTAGCTCTAGACATTAAATTCCTTTCTAGACTACATGTTCTCTTGTGCTGAGCTTAGGGTTGTGCAAACTGCACATGCATGGAACAACACTACTTAAATAGTAAGATGCTAATTTTTGCTGAGCCTAGGGAACTCCAAGCTACTGGAAGTTTAAAAATGACTTTCAAAGGAAGGGCAAGATGGCAACTGGAGAGGAGGTCCCTAAAGCCTCCCCCAGAAAACACAATTGAACAGCAGTCCAGGAGCCAAGAAAGAGGACCCTGAGTGACACAACAGCAGATGAGAAATCCATGCATCACAAGTAAATACCTGAAGGTTGGAGAGAAGGGGGCGAGTGGGAGAGAGGGGAGGGAGCAGAGACAGATTGCAACAGGACCCAATCACTGCGGACTATTGGGGAGCAACAATGTGCATGGGAGTGGGGAGGCCAAGAGGCAACAAAAGTAAAAGCCAGCAAAGTGGCAGAACAGTGGGAGACCATGGGGGAGCCGAACCATAGAGCAGTGTGTGGGGGCTAGAGCTTGGGAGCCAGCCTCTGAAACTTTTGATTAACAAGAGGGCTGAGAGAGGATTATGAACAACCTCAGGCTGAGGTGGGCCCACAGAGACAGCAACTTGGCTCCCAGCACCCTCGCGACCCACAGCACAAACGCTCATAGCTCCTATGCAGGACTGTGTGCAGTTCCTGTTCCAGGCCCACTGTGGAGGCAAGCTGGCTGCCTTCATACTGCCTGAGGTCAGGCCCACAGCTTTGGACTTGTTGTAGGCAAGACTGCTCGCATGCCCCTGGGGCCTACAAGCAGTGTGAGCCTGCAGACTCCACCCCAATGCCTGGTTGCTGGAGCAGGCCTGGGAAGAAAGGCAGATTTGATAGCATTGGCCCCAGCCAGCAAGAGCAGCCTCGGCCTGCATCGCCCAAGTTCCTTAGTATAGGGCAGTAGGTGGAGCTGCCCCAGAGTGCTTTTTGTTGGTCTCTCCCCTCTCCTACAGCCTCCCCAAACAACTAACTAACTGCAGGAAGCAGAGGGATCCCAGATAGATGTGCAATGCTTCCAAATATGGCAGGAGACCAGAAAAAATGAATAAACAATCCCCCTCTCTCTCAAAACTTGGCCCTCAGAGCCACCTACTGTCTGCCCTACAGCAAGGCACCACAAAAGAACTAATTAGGGCTCCTGGGCTCTGCTGAGCATAACGCCCTCATGTCAAAGTGGAAGAACTCAGCAGAGAGGATGAATTCCTTAAAAACTAAAACTGCTCAGAAAGAACATGAAATTTATCCAGAAGAAAGTTTCTTAAACCTAGAAATTTCTGAACTAAGTGACAGAGAATTTAAAGTAGCCATTCTAAAGGCTCTGAGAGAAATGAAAACATAATGGCAGAACACCATAGCTGAGGTGAACAATGTAAGAAAGGAACTCCATGAACAAAAGGAACAATTTAACAAAGAAATTCAAAACATAAGGCAGATTGAGATGGAAATGCAAGAGATAAATAATATAATAAAAGAAGTGAGAAACAAAATAACTGCCATAGGAAACAGGACCAACAAGATGGAGGAAAGAATTAGTGATATCGAAGATTAGAACATGGAAACAGTTCAGAAAGAGGAAGAGAGGGAATACAGAACCAAGAGGTTTAAAAAAACCTTGCAAAAACTATCTGACTCCATGAGACAAAACAACATCAGGATAATAGGATTAGAAGAGCCAGAGCATTCTACAGAGAGCATACTCAAACAAATAGTAGATGAGAACTTTCCAAACGTATGGAAAGATCTGCAACCCCAAGTTCAAGAAGAAAACAGGTCCCCTAGATACCTGGACCATAGCAAATATTCCTCAAGACACATCATATTAAAGATGTCCAAAACTAAAGACAAAGAGAAAATTTTCAAGGCAGCCAGGAGAAAAAGAACTATAACCTTTAGAAGAAAACCCATTAGGCTGGCATCAGATTTCTCAGCAGAAATTCTACAAGCATGGAGGGAGTGGAATACGATATTCAAAAATTTAAAAGACGGAAATTTACAGCCAAGAATAAATTATCCAGCAAAATTATCTTTCAGATATGAAGGTGGAATAAAGACCTTCTCAGACACACAGAAGCTGAAGGAATTTGCCAACACAAGGCCAGAAGTTCAAGAAACACTGAGGGAGGCTCTTCAACCTGAAACAAAACATCAAGAAAAATGGAACAAAGTTGGGGCAACAAAAAAGAAACAAAAAGAAAACAAAAAAAAACAAAGAAATAAATAATGGCCACAGGAAATCCTCACACACCGATCATCACTCTAACTGTTAATGGACTGAACTCTCCAATAAAAAGACACAGAGTACCAGACTGGATTAAAAAACAAAACCCATCCATATGCTGTCTCCAAGAGACACACCTCAGCCATAAGGGCAAACACAGACTCAAAGTGAAAAGATGGGAAACTACGCCAAGCAAATGGTAACCAAAGAAAAGCATGAGGTGCCATACTGATGAAATAAACTTCAGGTTAAAAAAGATAGCAAAAGACAAACATGGACATTACATAATGATAAAAGGCACAATGCAACAACAGGAAGATGTGACACTAATTAATATATATGCTCCCAACCAGGATGCACCAAAATATACAAAGAAACTACTAACAGATCTGAAAGGAGAAACTGATGAACACACAATCATAGTGGGAGACTTAAATACCCCACTAACAGCCATGGACAGATCATCCAAACAGAAAATAAATAAGGAAACAACAGCTCTAAACAACACATTACAGCAATTGGATATAATTGACATTTACAGGATACTTCATCCAGCAAAAAGAGACTACACCTTCTTTTCTACTGCACATGGAACATTCTCAAGAATAGACCACATACTGGGACACAAAAGTAGCCTCAGCAAATTCAAGAAGATTGAAATCATACCAAGTGTATTCTCACACCACAAAGCTTTGAAATTGGAGATCAACGGTAAAAGGAAAGCAGGAAAAAAAAGAAATAATAAAAATTAAAGCAGAGCTAAACCAATTAGAGAACAGAAGGAAGATAGAAAAATTAATATTACAAAGAGCTGGTTCTTTGAGAAAGTCAACAAAACTGAAAAACTCCTGGCTAGAGTAATCAAAGAAGGAAAGGAAAGGACACAAATATCCAAAATTAGAAATGAAAGGGGAGAAATTACCACCGTGACCACAGAAATAACAAAAGATTATAAGAAAATATTATGAAAGACTTTATGCCACTAAATTTAACAACCTAGAAGAAATGGACAAGTTCCTAGAAATTTATAGTCTATGTAGACTGAACCAAGAAGAACTGGATAATCTAAATAGACCAATCAATAGCAAAAAGATTGAAGTGACTATCTATAATCTCCCTAAAGGCAAAAGCCCCAGATGGTTTAATCAATGAGTTCTACCAAACATTCAAAGAAGAATTAATGCCTATCCTCCTCAGACTCTTCAAAAAATTGAAGAGGAAGCAATTCTTCCTAATTCATTCTACGAGGCCAACATTACCCTAATACCAAAGCCTGGTAAAGAGAACACAAAAAATGAAAACTATAGACCAATATCTCCAATGAACACAGCTGCAAAATTCCTAAACAAAATGCTAGCAAATAAAATACAACAATACATCAAAAAGATCATACATCATGATCAAGTGGGATTCATTTCAGGAGCACAAGGATGGTTCAACATATGAAATTAATCAATGTGATACACCACCTAAACAAAATAAAAGATAAAGACCATATGGTCATATCAATTGATGCAGAAAAAGTTTTCAACAAGATATAACATTCATTTATGATCAAAACACTAAATAAAATAGGTATAGAAGAAAAGTATTTCAACATGATAAAGGCCATATATGACAAACCCTTGGCTAACATCATACTGAATGCGGAAAAGCTGAAACCTATTCCCCTAAAATCAGGAACAAGACAGGGATGCCCCCTGTCACCACTGCTATATAGTACTGGAAATTCTAGCCACAGCAATTAGGCAAGAGAATGGAATAAAAGGTATCCAAATAGGAAAAGAAGAGGTCAAATTGTCACTATTTGCAGATGACACGATCCTTTATATAAAAAATTCCAAAGATTCCATGAGGAAACTATTAGAAACAATAAGTGAATATAGTAAAGTTGCAGGATACAAAATCAATGTACAAAAATCACCAGTTTTCTATATACAAACAAGGAATACTCAGAAAAAGAAATGAGGGAGTCAATTCCTTTTGCTATCACAACAAAAAGAATGAAATACCTGGGAATTAACTTAACAAAGAACATGTCAGACTTATATATGGAAATCTATAAGACACTTTTCAAAGAAATTGAAACAGACCTTAAGAGATGGAAAAATATCCCTGTTCATGGATAGAAAGACTTAACATTGTTAAAATGGCCATTCTGCCCAAAGCAATCTACAGACTTAATGCAATACCCATCAAAATCCCACAATCATACTTCCATGGAATAAATAAAAGAATTATCAGATGTATATGGAACCATAAAAGACCTCAAATTGCCAAAGCAATACTACATAAAAAGAATAAGGTCGGTGGCATTACTTACACTCCTTGACTTCAATTTATATTATAAAGCATCAATAGTCAAAACAGCTTGGTATTGGCAGAAAAACAGAAATATAGACCAATGGAATAGAACTGAAAACCGAGAAATAAATCCACAAATTTATGGACAAATAATTTTTGATAAAGGAGCAAAAAACATACAATGGGGAAAAGACAGCCTCTTTAGTAGGTGGTGCTGGGAAAACTGGAAAGACATATGCAAAAGAATGAACCTGAGCTGTGAACTGTCTCCATATACAAAAATTAACTCAAAATGGATTGAAGGCTTTCATATAAGACCTGCAACAATAAACCGCACAGAAGAAAACACTGGTACTAAACTTATGACCTAGGGCTCAAGGAAGACTTCATGAGCCTGACCTCAAAGGCAAGGGAAGTAAAAGCAAAAATAAATGAATAGGACTATGTCAAACTAAAAAGCTTCTGCACAGCAAAAGAAACCATCAACAAGGCAAATAACACATCAGATAAGGGTCTAATATCTAAAATATATAAAGTGCTAATAAGACTTAACAACAACAACAACAAAAACAACCCAATTGAAAAGTGGGCAGAATAACTAAACAGACACTTCTCCCATGAAGAAATACAAATGGCTAGCAGACATATGTAAAAATGCTTATCCTCATTAGTTATCAACGAAATGAAAATCAAAACCACAATGAGATACCACCTCACATCTGTTAGAATGGGTATCAACAAGATAAGGAATAACAAACGCTGGAGAGAATGTAGAGAAAAAGGAATTTTTGCACACTGCTGGTGGAAATGCAATTTGGTACAACCACTGTGGAAGATGGTGTGGAGGTTCCCCAGAAAACTGGGAATGGAGTTACCATTTGACCCAGCAATCCCCCTTCTGGGGAATTACCCCCAAAATTTGAAAACCTTTGTCCACAAAGACTTATGTACCCAATGTTCATTGCAGCACTGTTCACAGTGGCCAAAACATGGAAACAACCAAAGTGCCCTGCATTAGATGACTGGATAAAGAAGCTGTGGTACATATACACAATGGAATATTACTCAGCCATGAGAAAAGATGAAATATTGCCATTTTCAACACAATGGATGGACCTGGAAACCATCATGCTTAGCAAAATAAGCCAGACAGAAAAAACAAAGAACTGTATGACTTCACTCCTATGTGGAATATAAAACTGAAAGCAACAAAGAAAAAAGAAATGAACGAACAATCAATAGTTTCATGTTTGAGTAGGGATGAGTGGGTTAGGGAGGGGAGAAAGGGGAGCAGGTGGGAGAGGAAGGAGGGGGAGCTAAATATATGGTGATGGAAAGAGAAATCACATTAGATGGTGAACTTATTATACAAGTTGAGAATGCACTGTAGAATTGGTTTTTTGTTGTTGTTGTTGTTGTTTTTTGTTTGTTTTTTTTTTTGGTTTTTGGTATGTGGGTAGCTCCCTGGCTGGGAATCGAACCCAGGCCGTAGCACTGAAAGCACTAGCGCTGAAGCCTTAAGCCACTACACCATCAGGGAACTCCCTGCACTGTAGAATTGTATGCCTGAAACCTATGAAATCCTTGCTTACAGATGTCACCCCAATAAGCCTAACAATAAAAATTTTTTTAAATGACTTTCATTTCTACCCCCAAAGTTACATAAAATGTTTCCCCAGAAATAAGAGCTATGAAACCTTGCTGCAGTCACAGATTAAATTGCTAATGATTTAAAGGAATTATTAGATAAAAAAGAAACTGGGAATTCATGGACAGCCTGTAGAACTTATTGGGCCTTCAATAGACCCTGTTTCAAAATTTGTTCTGGAGAATTGCCTCAATATGAAAGGCCCCATTCAAGCAAGTTGTGCAGTGATTTTCTCACATATGACACTGTTTCACAGGAAAGCCCCCTATCTTTTGCTCTTCAAACCTCACAAAGCATTTTTATTTCTTTCTAAATCAGGAGTCTACTTTTACATTTCAGGTCTTACAAATGTGGTCACACAGTTTAGTGCTCCACCCCTATTTTCTCTGTTCTTTTCAGTTTTAAAGAAATTGTCATATTTCATATATTGCATCTCCTTATAATCTACAGAAAGAGGGTCAGTACAGAAGGAGCCTGACACCCCTCCTCAGAAAGTGTGCTAATTACAGTGAATCCTTTTCTGATGGCAAAGGAAATCTGCTAAACCCAACCTGATGATTGAAGGTCTTATGAATCAGCTACAATGAAAAACAATGACAATTATTAAGCAAGACTACATTTCATCATAAAAGATTTATTATTAACTATGGAATTAAAGGGCTAAAATGAAATTAAAATCCATCCACTATTTTTATTTAACCAAGGCAAAAATCAAACTGTCATAGTGAGAAAGAACAACTTGTTTTTTTTCTTCAGAGTTTTTGGTCTTTGGATAATAATTATTGATGATAATTGCATTCTTAGTGCAGAGAGTTTATAAAAAATAATAAAAATTTTGTCAAGAGATCCACTGTTATCAGATGATTTTCTGGAGTTCAAATATTGTCAAAATAAGAGATTGGGTATTATTTTATATTTACATAACAAGGTATAATATACTGACAACAGTAAAGAAACTTGAGATGTCTGATTTGCACACATATACATACTATTTCACATATAAACTGCTAAACAGAACCTATTTTCTCAAAAATCTACAGCTAATAATTTATATTATGAACTAGAGAAAGTGTATGCCATTATAATTTAAGGATTCCTCAAGATGTAGTATTAAATTTAATCATCTATTTTAAGTAAAATTAAACATGCCCCCCCAAAATTGCTGTAGTCTTCATGTCTTACATAATAGAGGTGCTCTTGAAGATGCCTTTGTGCATTGTCTTATGAAATCATTTATATTTAGGTATAATTTACTTACAATATAATGTAATCACTTGGAACACACAATTTTGACAAATGTGTATACATATCTATCACTTGAATCAAAATAATATATTTCTACTACTTCCAAAAGATTCCTCATATCTCCAATAGTCAGACAATCATGAATCTACATTTCATCACCATAAATTAATTGTTTTTCCTAGCATTTTATACAAATGGAGTCATATAGCACATGTGACACTCTTTTCTGTTTGGTCTTATTTGTTCACTACATTTTTGACACAATGATGTTAAGTGTATGAGTAGTTTATTTCTTTTACTTGCTGAGTAGTATTACATTGCATAAATATG
Organism: Lyroderma lyra; assembly: GCA_004026885.1. NCBI lineage: Eukaryota > Metazoa > Chordata > Mammalia > Chiroptera > Megadermatidae > Lyroderma > Lyroderma lyra. The sequence continues at coordinate 18,995 of PVJL010011071.1, forward strand.
GACAATTTGTCCCTCTGTTCTCTAGCTAATGGACATCTGGCTTCTTTACAGTTTGGGGCTATTATTAATAGAGTCTCTGTTGACATTCCTCTAGAGTCTTTATGGATACACATTATTGTTTCACCTGGGTAAATACCTGAGTGTGGAATTGCTGTGTCACATGATAAGTGTACATTTAACTTTATAGAACTTCCAAAATAAAATTTGAAACCCTTGTCCCTTTGCATCCCTACCAGAGTGTGGGGACAGCTCCAACTGCTCGCGAACATTTGGTATCCCAGTCTTTTGTATTTTTTTTATTGTTAGACTTATTGGGGTGACATTGGTTAGCAAAAATTACATAGGTTCCAGGTGTACAATTCTACAGTGCATAGTCAACTTGTCTAAGTTCACCACCCAGCGTGAGTTCTCTTTCCATCACCATATATTTAGCCCCCCTCCCTCCTCTCCTACCCCCTCCCCCTTTTCCCATCCCCTCTCCACTTGTCTTCAAATAAACATTAGCTATTGATTGTGTCCATGGGTTTTTGTTTGCTTTTTCTTTGTTGCTTTCAGTTTTATATTCTACATATAAGTGAAGTCATGGTTTTTGGATTTTTCTGTCTGGCTTATTTCATTTAGCATGATGATCTCTAGGTCCATCCATTTTGTTGTAAATGGCAGTATTTCATCTTTTCTTATAGCTCAGTAATATTCCATTGTGTATATGTACCACAGCTTCTTTATCCAGTCATCTGTCGCAGGGCACTTTGGTTGTTTCCATGTTTTGGCCACTATGAACAGCGCTTTATCCCAAAAGCAGAGCAGCAACAAGATGGCATCTAGGAGTTACCAACAGCTCATAGCTCCCAGTCTTTTGTATTTTAACTACCCAAGCTTTCTTGCCATCTCATTATTGATGTAAATATTGTTTATTTATTCCATATAAAAGTTCAGTGTGAAATATTTGAATTTAGATTATTTTCTCCCTGCTATTCACTTCTCATTTTCTTAACTATCTCTCTTGAGGAAAAAAATGTTTCTTATTTTAATGGAATCTACTCTCTCTATATATATGGTTTGCTTATTTTGTGCTCTTAAGAAAATTTTGCTAATGTCACATATATGTTATCCTATTTTACTTGCTAAAATTTTTGTAGTTTTATCTTTTATATTTAGGCCTGTGATATTTTCTAACTTATTTTAATGTATGTTATTTAAGTATTAAGGTTCATTTTCTTTTTTTATGTGGATATCCAGTTATTTTAGCAATATTTGCTGAAAAGGCTATAATTTATCCTATTGAAGTATACTGACAAAGTTTGTCATAAGTAAATTTACCCTCTATGCATTTGACTATTTCTGAATTCTTTTCTGCTCCTATTTGCTAATACTAACACAAATGCCATTATGGCATGACATTGTAGCTATATAACACTTCTTGAAATTAGGTGATTTAAATACTGTAATTTTCTTACTTTTTTTCAAGATTATTTTGGCTGTCCTCCAGTCTTTTATTTTTTTCACAAACTCTTTGCAATTAGTTTGTAAACTTATTTGTCAAGAAAGCTTGCTGAATGGTCCCTGGCAAGTATCATTAGAGTCACTGACAATTTGCTAAAAATATAAATTCTTAATCCTTATTTCTTATCTATTGAATCAGAAAATCTGGATGTGAAGCCTTTTATTTACACTATTGTTGTCACACACTTTATCCCTATACATGTACTACTACTGTCAAGTCCAATTTAAGTTAGTCTTAATTCCTTTTTTTTCAAAACACATTTTTCTCTCAACAATTGCTAGAATATTAACTATAGTGGCATAATATAATGTAAGTTTTAATTAATTTAATTAGGTAATATTCCATTTCCTATCAGTATAGTGAAATAGTTGATTTTGGTGGAAGACTTTATTTTTTTTAATGAATAATGTTAATGAAAAATTAAATAATTCCTATGTCCATAGTTGCTCTGAATATATATATATATATATATATATATATATATATACACACACACACACACACACACACATACATACATATCTATTTAAAATCACATTTAATTTATTCTTCATTTTAAACTGACTTCAGAGTGAGTTACAAAAAAGGTAAGAATTGGTGTGGCTGCAAAGATGGTGACAGTGACTCCTACATATCATGCAAATGAGAAAATACACATATCAACTTGGTAAGGAAAGGCTGAGACACACTCTCACTGTGAACCCCACCACTAGCACAGTGCCATACAATTGGGAGGGTCCCCCAATTCTAAGCTTTTCATTGAGGTGTGAAAGGCTTGGACCCCATATCTACTAAATCAAATTTTAAGACTCCCAACTGAGTGACTGCTCCCCCAAAACACTTAAATCTGAAAGCCAACAGGATTTGTGTATGTGAGACCCACACATCTATAGCTAACAAAGAAGTAATTCTTTATGGGCGCGCACAAACTCAACCTAGCAATATCCAAGGGTTCAGTGCAGGAGGTACAGGTGTAAACTATCTATCTTCCAGTATTTCCTTAAGTAGTGTTTATTTTCATACATACTGCCAGGTCCTTCAGGGTGAGAATCCTAAAAGAAGAGAAGCAGGGGCTGGGGAATAGTCACAGAGAGGAGCTAACAGAGAAAGAATAAAGAATACAAAAAGAGGAAATAAATTATATGTAATTTCCCCCTCCTTTGGAATCTCCAAAATCCACAAAGCAGTCTTTGAGTTACAAGGGCAGCCATGATGTTGGGGTGGCTGTGAGAAATGAAAGGGGAGAGGTGGGCTCAGGGTGAGAACTCTAGGCCCTCTGCTTCTGGCAGTGTAAACAAAGCCAGCCCTTAGGACCCATTCTGTCCTCATCTTTACATTTCTCCCCAGGATGAACCTCAATCGCTTCACCTCTGGACAAAAGAGTGGGGCTCCCATCTACAGGGCCCCCGTATCAGTTCTCAAATTCTCTAAGTCTGACCAGGAAGAAAGGCCTGTATCATCTTGTTCCCCAAGGAAGGCAGTCACTTTCTCCATGATGTACTGTGCATGACATGGCCTTATCTCCCTCACTACATCCCTTCCTATTTGCTCTCTTCTAATTACATTTCATTTCTTTTCTCCTTGTCAACCTCTCCAGCTATGTTCTTTTCCAACATTGGAACATATGAGAGTGATCATGACTATATTACCACCATCTCTTATCAATCCATGTATCACTTAACCAATCCATCCAAATCCAAGGAACACCTGTCACAGGCCTAGGGCTGTTTTGGACTCTGTGACACAGTGACCACCAAACTCACATAATCAATGACTGTCCTATGCCTGGGGTGACCTTAATTACTTGGGAGAAACGTAATCCTGACAACAACCCCACAAGTTCCCTAGCCTTTCCAGGGCTGTTGTTAGAATGACATCTCCCAAGTAATTAAGGTCACAACAGGCAGAGGATGAACATGATTAGAGGTAAAGGACTTATTCAAATCCTCTAGGTCTCTGAGTGAAGCCCTGTGGATTCTACAGCAGGTGTGGCTACATAAGTACATAGTACCTGCCAGGGTTGGTCCCCAGTGTTAAAAGGACTGAAAGGGTGGGGCTTCTGAGCAGATCTGAGGCAAGGTCACAGGTGAGCATGCTGGCGTATTGAGAACAGGGTTTGAGTTCTGAGAGAAGTGACCCCCTGCTGCTCAGAGTCCCTGTCCTGGGCCTGGTCAGTCCCAGGAGACAAGGACAGTGGGACTGAGAGAGCAAGTATGGAAGCAGGCCCCAAACCCCTTCAAACAGTCCACCAGAATTCCTACCAGCCATTGAGTGTCTCAAGGGGCAGCTGCACATGAGCCTCTCTGAGATGGAAGCAAGTGCAGATTTATTCCTAGTGCCAGGTTTGAAATTTGGATGAGGAGTAGAGGAGGAATGTGTTCCAGGATGTGCCTCCCACCTCACCCTTCCAGAAATATCTGGGGGCATGGGCAGGAAGCAGAGAGGAAGAATTTCTGTTGCCAAATCTGGGAGTGCCCTTTACACCAAGAGGAAACCTGAACACAGAAAAGGAAGGTCCTGATACCAGACTGAAGGTGCAGAGAGAGAGCCTCTACTTCCTATCCACCACCTGGCTCACATTCTAGAAACTTCTCCCATTATCTCATTAAAATATGGGGGGAAACCAAAGTAAAACGAGACTCTATCTTTTCTGTTCTGATTTCATACCCCATGTCTTCAGTCTGCAAAGCAACACGTGTAACATGACTGTGCAATGACCCTCTCCCATGGGATCCAACCTAGAATGTTACTGGCCTGCTGAGTCTTCATCATCACTGCTCCAGTCACATATTCTCTCCCACACATAACCTTTAGAGAAACACGAGAAGATTATCAGAGAGAGGGCTCACCCCTCCTCCTACCCAACGTGAGGCCATGTGGGTTCATACAGCATCACCTGCTCTTTCTCCTGGTTCTCAGACCCTCCCTGGGCTCCATGGAGTCACAGCCCTTTCAATGTGACCTTGATCACAGGTGTAACCTTTAAATGAGAGTCAGCATCCCCTTCATCATCTCCCTTCCCCATTCCAGTGTATCACTATAGCTGTGTCCTTCAATGTGATCAACCTGAAACTCGCACTGTGACACTCATGTTTTAAATTAGATGAGCTCAGTAAACACTCCTGTCCCAGGATCTGAGCACCTGTACCAGAGAAGGCTCTGTGAGGATGAGGACGTTCTCTGTGTGTTGCTGAATAGAGTGGCCACTGGCACATCACTACGGGGGCCCTTGAAAGGTGGCTAGTGAAATGAGAAATTGGATCTTTCATTTTACCTTATTTAAAGTCAATGAGTTAAAATCAGGCACATCTGGATAGAAGCTGCCCCATGAGGTAGTGAAGTTCTAGATGTTGAGATGATGAAGACATCCCCTCCCACTGCTGCTGAGTACTATGTATATTTTTCCATGTATAAAATGACCTCATGTATAAGATGACCCCTACTTTTCTAACCCAATGTTAAAACATCCTCTCAACCTGTTACTCTCATGTGTAAGACAACCTCCAACTTTTGGTCTACAATTTTAGAAAAAAAAAATCATCTTATATATGGAAAACTACAGTAGTTTGCTGCCTTATCTGATCGTTCACATTTAGGTACATCCTGGGCACATGTACACATGCCAGGCACACCACTGGGTCCTAGGGACATTCAGACAGTCAGGTGAACAGCAGATCCCAGCATATTCCCAGCAGGGAGACCACCTGTAATCAGAGGAGAAGAGTATGGCCAGCACACTTGTGCCAGACAGAAGCAGAGTATGGGGGGAGGGTAGGAAGGAGGTAACACTTCACTGTTCAGGAGCCCACTCTTCTCACCCCTGACCTGGAAAAGTCTGAACAGGCAGGCACGTTAGTGTGGGGCCTAGGAGACAAGCTGATGGGGGAATCTTTTAAACCATGAACTAGACCCAAGCCCAGGGATGTGTACATCAAGACAGTTACCAGGATCTAAGCAGGTTTGCTGAGGTCTGAGTACTGGGGTCAGAGGAATGAGGAAGACACAGGCAGTACTTTTGCAGTGATCATCCATGTCCAGGGATCCTGTCCCCACGAATGGAAGAACACATATAGAGTTTGGGCCTGGGAATTCCAAAAATATTCACAGAAATTCTCAAATTGATATCCTCATGGACATCCAAGGGAGCCACAAGGACTGCCTCCATTGGTGAAGAAGTCAAAGTGGCCCTGAGGATGGTCTAAGAGAGGCTCAGCAAATCCAGGGAAAATCCTGGCACTGTAGCTCCCCAGGACAGACTCCTTGGGGGGCTCTGAAATTCCCATGCTAGGATTTGAGGGGCTAGAGGACTCCTTAACTTCTGCAGGGGTTTGGCTCTCTTCTTCTGCAGCTGAGAAAGACAGACATAGAGAGAGTGAGGCAGGGTCCATAGGCATGTCCTCAAGTTTTAGGTGATGGTGAAGAAGTCATGGCCATGATTGGTGGCCCTGGAGTTGATTCAGAGCAGCAAATCCTTGGGGCTGGTAGTCCTACTCAACTGTCATTTCACAATCATGTCCAGAGCCCTGGGGTCTGCTGTGGGGGACCCAGGACAGCCACCAGCAAAGCTCATAGAGGTCCTGCTCCACCCAGGGCAACCTGATTGTCTTCAATAATTTTGAGGGCACCATGGCTCAGCCTCAAGCAGAGGGACCCCTGTGCCCCATCATAAAGAAAGTAATACTTCGTCAGGCTCCCAGACTGGGGTTCCCACTATCCAATCACCTATCAGCCAATGGCCCTGGTGCTGGCTGTCGTGGAAGCCATACAGGTGCATCTTATACTTGTGGTCTGGCTCCAGGCCTCAGGTCATGATCCAGTCATTGTATTCTGGCACCTGCATCACCTGAGGCTGCCCATACTCATCTTTGTCCTTGACCAGGAAGTGGTCAAACTGGCCCTTGGGGATGGTCCAGGAGAGGTGCAGGAAGTTGGGAAAGGATCCTGTCACTACCAGCTGCCCCAGGAGTGGCTCCTTGGGGGACTCTGGGTCCTCCATGCTGGGATCTGTGTGACTGGGGGTCTCCTCCACAACCTCCTGGGGGGCTGAGGAAAGAGATCAGGAGATACAGGTTTAAAGGGTGACTTGCTTTGCTGTGACATTAGTCATGACAATCAGGTACATCCAATCAGGTATTCCTTAAGCTGTAGGCCCAGTGGTTTGTGTGACCTTTGTATTAGCCATTCAGTAGCTCATTGATAGAGACAAGGATGAGATTGGCCCTGAGCCCCCATCATGTACTTCTGGCAGGACTGCACTGGCGGGCTCCATGGGCGTGGGTCTGAGAATGGGGATGAGATATGAAAAGAGGAAACTCTGAAGAGTTCACTACCATGTTCACTGACAGTGCTGACCTCAAGGAAATGAGGGGACAGCCAGGTCTCTTCCCACCTGCCTTCCTTCCCTTCAGCTTCTGCCTCTCCCCAGAGTCTCCCAGTTCCATCCACTTAGCAGGACAGAAGGTGTAATGTGTTCTTCCTGAAGTCGATCCAGCAGGCATGCCTCCCTCTGCTTTAACCCAAGGAATGAATTATTAAGGCTAGGCTTCAGACGCAAGTAAAAAAAAAAAAGATTTGGGGGTGGGGTAGGGCTGGGAGGGCCCTGCTTTTCCCTGACTAATCTAGAATCACAGCCCCAGGCACCTCCTTGCTTTGCAGCAAGTTTTTGCTGAGATGCCATGGACAGGGGAGACTGGTGTGAGGGCATTCAGCCCTTTTGTGATCCACTCCCAGGTCCATGAGGAACTACCTAGGGAACAGGAGACTGAGGAGGGAGCAGGCAAGAATGATAACCCAGGTGAGAATGTGAAAGGTGAGGTGAGGAGGGAAAAAAATAGTAGGATGCTAGAGAGACAGAGAAACATAGCAGCTCACTCTTACATGGCAGTTTCAATGTGCTGGGCACTATTCTGCATGCTGTATGTATTTTAACAACTCTGTGAAGCAGTGACTATTATTATCCCCATTTAACAGATGAGAAAGCTGAGGCACAGAGAGATTCAGGAAATCACACATGGTCCCATAGGCAATAAATTGCAGAGCTGGATTAAAATCCAGGAAGTTGTCTCCATGGGTCTGAATGTAAGCCTCTGCCCTGCTGTAAGCTGGGTGGGAGTTGTAGTCAAGGGGCTGGGAGGGGGCCTCTTCACACTGGACAGAGGCTAAGAAAACATTCTTGTCTCTTGGATCTGCCAGACCTGAACAGAGCAGCTATTCAGGTCTGGCACTAGGGTGTGAGCAGCAGGTGATAGACGCTTAGAAATAACTGTGACCTGACCTGGGTCATGCATGGTAGGGGAAGAAGCCCAGCAAACACCCTGGGAAAAGAACTAAGTGGCTGAGGACATGTGTGGGGAGGACAGCCTGGGTGTAGAGATGATTCCAGGTGCTCAAATGCAGACAATGGGGCCTGTTCTTGGAGATTAAGAAGCAGGGCAGTGAAGGAGGTCAAGTGAGAGGCTGTTGGCTGGGTGACAAGTCCTTGGATATAGGGAAGAAGAAGGTGGAGGCTTTGGTAGAATTAAGAGCCAAGACAGAGAAGGTGAAGGGAGATGTATATAAGTGCTGGGCCAGGTTCCCAGGTGCTACTCAGAGGACTGGGCAGGGGAGGAAGGCCCTGACTCACCAGTGGTGGCCACCACAGATGCAGGCCCCATATGTCACCTATCATGGAGGCCATAGAGATTCACTTTATACTTTCAGTAGGATTCCAGGCCAGGGACAGTGACCTCATTGTCATCCTTGCGACAGGCATTGCCTAGGACTGCCCCTGTGAATCCTTGTATTGGATTACAAAGGAGTCAAAGTTACCCTTGGCCACTGTCCAACACAGGTGCAGGAAGTCTGCAGTCAAGCCAGTTATAGTCGGTTCCCCAGCAGTGGCTACTGCAGACAGGATAGTTTCCAGGTGGTGGGGCTCCTCTCTATTTTGGGGGGCTGGAAATTAGAGAATCCAAGCAGGGCTGACCTAGCAGCCTGAGATCGGGGCTTGGGGTTTGGACAGGTTGTCACAACTGCAGAGTGATATTCAATTAGTGTGAATGTTGGGAAGTTTGGCATTGCCAGGTTATGACACAGCTTCTGGGCCTTGGGGAGCAGTTGGATGGGAAGAATGGGGCCCAGTAGAGCAGGGGAGGCTGGCTTCACTCAGCCCGAGAGAAGAGTCAGGATCTGCAGTCACTCATCTTGCTGACAGCAAGTGTGAGGGCAAGTGTGTAGAAGGCTGGGAGGGGTCACAAGTGACTTAGGTAACTTTCACTCACCTGTGGTACCATCAGCCATAAAGGGGCCATGCTATTTCTTGTTGTCAATCCCAAACAGAGTGAATCTGTACTTGTGGTCAGGGTCCAAATGGGAGATATTGAGCACTCTAGTCTTTCCAAGGGTAGCACCTGGGGCCATCTATCCCTGTCCCTATATTGGACCACAAAGGAGTCAAACTGGCTCTCAGGAACAGTCCAGGATTCCCAGATATAAACTGTTTCCCTACAATGATTCTGTAACTCCAATCTGTGAAGCCGTTCAAAGAATCCTATTGTTTGGATAGTAGGATAATTAAAGTAAGGCCACAGTTGTATTTCGATTCCACATTAAACACAAAATTTTAAATTTCTTATTACTGGATAACAAACCAAAGAAATATGATTTACCTTGGCTCGTGCTATTCCTGTTTGGCTAAGGACTTCAGTGTAGTGAATATTCTACTTGCAGATGGTGACTTAGAAAAAAAATCTTAGTTTATTTTCACTGTGCAGAAAAAGAGATACAATGTGCTATCACTGTACAGTAAGCCCAGCTGGAACAGTCACTGAAAGCAACAATTTGGGATTTAACATAAAGAGTTTGGTTTGCTTTAACCTTAAAATGAAATCACATATTTAAAAAAGTGAGCCAAGACTACCTGATTTTTAATGCTTACAATGTACAATTGTTGGTGTCAGACATAAAAAGATGTTTTCACAGGAGCAGAACAGTGGGGTAAAATTCCTGAAACAAGACTGGGACGTGTGTAAGGTCAGTGTCCAGTTTCACAAAATGTGGCTCTGGACAGAGCTTGCAGATCCACTACATCATGGGCTAGCGTTTTACTTCTTTATGCAGAGTTTGCCCTTGTGCTATCAGGTTGGATGAAATAAATTACTACCCTTTAAGTTCTCTTTTGAGATCTTAATCTCAAAGTACTCCATCTTGACAATCATTTTGAAAGAACACACCATTAATACTCATTAGCCCATATTTCCAGAAGAGGAAGCAATGTGCGTAAAATAACACCCTGTGCTCTACTTGGGAGCACAACTAATTTAGGCTTGACTACCTGCTACACTGAATTCCTGAGGCAGGTACAGCTCACCTGTGTATGTACAGTTGGCTTAAGAATGAACCTGGCTGAGCTCTTGGAAAATTAGGTTCTAAGATGAAAGTTAATCAAGTATTTGAGAAGGGCTAGAAAATTAACATTAATAAAATACATACTTTAGTGAAAAATTCTTATCAGAACTGGATTAAACAATATTTTAATGAAATTATTCTTAAAGCAATTGAAACACTAGAAGCTTCAGAATAAGCAAGCACTTTTTATATCACCTCTCTTACTCCCCAGTTAATAACAAGTCCCCCAGATTGGCCATGTTTTATGGTCATCCCTACCAGAAATACGATCTTTCAGGTTATTATGTCAATCTGCCCCACCCTCCCCACACCCAATCATTCTCTGTTTGAATCACCTCATGTGACCATATGGAAAACTATAATAAATAATATGAAAGAGTAAGTTAAACTTAGATAAATTTAACTAAGCCACCCTGCCTACATAATCCCACAAAGATGCTGGGAGGGAGTGAAAAGAATAGGAGTTTTAGATCACATAACAAGCAACCAAGGGTTTCTACCTGAGATTAAGAACTTCCAGGTGTCTGGGCTGATCAGCCATATTTGTGACTTCATCCCAGGAAGACAGCAAGCTTTTTGAGAAATCTACATTTCTAATATCTAAAGGCACATGTTAAGAAATAGTAATCAAGAAAGATTCATAAAAGGCATATAGTAGTTACCTCTTAATTCTGCAGCATGGGATCTTTAATTTTTCACTTTAGACCTCTATTCTGCACATAATACTTTTACCTTTTTAAATCATCCAACTGTTCATTCAGAAACTAAAGGTTCATTTCATATACTAAAAACTTGAAACACACCTACAAAGGAATGAGAAACAAATGTTACTATGCCACACAATTCTCACATTATTTAACACAAAAAGGAAACCAGTGACAGCATTTTTGGTTTCTGAAGTACCTGGGAGCCCCCAGACCCACCCCAGCACAGTCAGCAGCTGCTGTCTGACATTCAGTACACGTACCTTTCTTGTGGTGCCATCATTCTCTGCACCACAGGAACCTCAAAATCACTGGTGGCACCTCCAAGAGACAAAGTGTTAGCTGGATAAATGTTACAAAGTGCTCTGAGTGAGTGGGACATTCAGAGGGTCTCCCACAGGTTGAATGCAGCTGGTTGACAACCATTGTCCCTGATACAGGAAGAAATTCAGAGAAGAATAAACCAGTAGGACAGAAAGAAAAAGATACCTGAGCTAAATGCTAGAGAATAGTGGCAGTACCATAAAGGAAAAGCTCAGCTTAGCAAAACCTGAGCAAAGAGTGATGAAATGAAGCCTTGGGCATGACTAAACCAGCCAAAGATGACTCTCACACACTAATCTGATATGTCTTGGAAATGTTCACATTCTACCAGTAACTACGTAAGGTCTAGAGTATGGCAGTGAACACAACAGTCTCTTTGCGGGGCGGGGGTGGGGGTGTGTGTCAATCACTATACACAAACACCTACATCTGCTAGGCAGACATGTGTCCAAAACAATGAGTAGGGAAAGCAGAAAGCATATATGGTAGTCATGGGAAACCACCTTCTCTATTAAAGTCATATTTGAGCAAGGACTAACAGATATGAGGAAATGCCATCATGGAGAAGAGCATCCGAGCAGAGGGAATGATACAAGCAAAGGCCCTGAGGTCAGAAAGGTTGGACTATAACAGGGACAGCAAACTCCAGTGGTGCCAGGCAATAACCCAAAGGACACTAGAAGTCTCTGCTAATCTGCCTCAAATGGGAGCCAGGAAATTTGGACTCAGGGGTGTGGTCTGACCTTGTCTTCTGAAGGTCACTCTACTGCTGGGTTAACATAATGAACAGGCTGTAGGGAAACAAGAGAGAGCAGAAAGTGGGGAGGGGTCAGAATTTTCCTGGACCAGACCAGGAGCACTAGTGAAATGACAAATGACAGTTTTGGTACCCTAATAGGAAAGTAGAAGTCAGGATTTGCTGATAGGTTTGGATGAGATGGGAGCTAGAAGGAGAAGTCAAGGATGACACTGAGGATTTGACCTGGGCCAAGGCAACTGCCTTTTGTTGTGATAGGAAGGATGAGAGGATGAGCACGTTTGAAGGGACCTGCATGTTATATTTGAAATGACTATCAGACGCCCAAACAAAGGTATCAAATACAGAGTGGGAGAAACTACTGAAAGGGATAGGAGGGCAGTTAACCCCAGCACATTGGGTGTGAAATGTAAAGTAAAGCCAGAAACTAAAGCTCAAAGACTAGCCTACCCTAACACCTCCAATGATCTGTAAAGGGGACTGAGGAGGAATGGTCAGCAAGGGAGTAAGAACCAAGATGGCATCATAATAATAATAACCAAGACACACCACTAAGTGCTGTGTTATTTTCCTTCTCATGGCAAAAGAAAACTGGGGCAGAGAATAACTGCAGCCTTGTACAGATAAACAGGTGTAAATTCATGCCCAGGCTGGTTTTACCCTAGACCTCTTTTCCTAGACCCATGATGCAACAGATTGTCTTTAAGAGTAGATATATCATGGAGAAAGTGGCTTCTTATCAAAATCACAGCCTTAATCCCCAGGACTGGTGGGAAAAAGAAAAATACTTTTGGCAAGCTCTTGTCTACAAGGAGATTAGGTAGATGGAAAGGAAGGTGGTGGAAATGCACAAAAAGGGGTAGCTCATCTTGCTGGCAAAGCAGAGCTGTGCCCGATGACCACTGGCTGTTTGGTTCACTTGAACCCAGAGAGCTGAGAATGACTTCCCATTCATTAAATGGTAATATTTTAGGTGGTAAATTATCTACATGATATCCTCGAGTTTGCCTGTTGGCCAGAAGCCTGAAGTATTTATTCTCTGGATCCTTAAAGAAAAGCTTGTGGACTCCTGACCCAAAGGAGGCTCTAGAGGATTGTAGGGTGAAGGCAGTACCAATACTTTCAAGGACACCGTGGATAGATGCCTATCCTGCAGTGCTGACATGTTGAGTGTCAGAATGTATCAAAGATCCCAGGTCTTACACAGAAAAGAGAGTGGCTTCTAGCTACAACCCTGGTGCTCCTTAGGTGGTGCAGTCACACTCCAGGCACCCTTCAGTCCCATGAGCCTGGGTGCCCCGAGCCAGTAGGTTGGTGAGAAAGGATTCAAGTGCAGTAACTCCTGTTCACACATACTTGCCTCGGCAGGGTGGAGTTAAATGTCCTCCTCTTCTGTACAGAGTGCACCAGCCATCTGTATTTTGAAGCAATTCTGCACTAACTCTGAACAAGCCAACCATAGATGATGTAGTGCTATATGTGCACATGCATATATGCACACACACCTACATACACACATGTACACACATACATGCTCACATACACATATGCATGCACACATATGCACATAGTCTAAGCAGCTCTTGCTACATGTTCCTACTTCCAAGAATGTCTCAGCCAGAGCATAGGTCCAGCCTGTGAAGCAGGGGTGGTCACCTCATTTCCAGAAAAGCTCTCAGACATGCCACACTTGTGGCCACAAACCCTCTGCTGCCCTGTGTCCCTGCCCAGTGAATGACCTCAAAGGGATCAACCCATAGGACGACTGGATCACTCACAGCAAGACTTTCACTGTGGGCAAGACTTTCATCAGGAGCTACAGACATTAGCTGGGACTTCACTATTTCAGGAAAACTCATTTCTTTGAGACTGGGGGTATGTTTCTCCCCAGATAAGAGCAGTCTGAACAGGCAAGATGCTGACTACTCTCATAACCACTGACTACACCCAGCCACCAAACAATAACCCATTGCCCACCCACAACTTTCCTCATATGTTCAAATAAGCCTTGAACTGCCCAATCCCAAGTTGCAAATGGTTCAGGAGTAGCTGGGCCAATGACAGATGAACAGGACACCTGTGCATGCACTCCTTACCTAGCTCCACCCAGGAAAGTCAGGGAGAGTGGACTGTTGGGTAGGCTGCAGCAGTGTCTGGCACAGTGGCAACCCACAGTCAGATTCCTGTCATGAATTATCACTGAAAAACATATTAGGACACGCTTTGGTAATGCATCCTTTGTCACCAGAACACAGTTCCTCAAAGAAATTTCTTCAACTTGCTCAACTGCATCAAAAACACATAGTTCAGGGGAGTTCCCTGATGGTGTAGTGGCCTAAGGCTTCAGCGCTGGCGCTGTCAGCGCTGCGGCCTGAGTTCGATTCCCAGTCAGGGAGCTACCCACATACCAAAAAGCAAAAAACAAACAAACAAACAAAAAAACACATAGTTCACATGTATACATAAAGATGTATGTGATCCACTGGCCCTTTAAAAAAATTAAAAAGCATTTCAGGCATATAACAAGGTACCAAAAATAACAAATACCAGTATCTACTACCCAAATTAAATAAAGCATTACTGGGGAAAAAAGGAAACATTACAAACATGATAAATACAACTGAAGTCCTTTATGTCCCTTTCCATGACACACACCCCACTCCTTTACAGTTTAACCAGTATGCTACTTTCAGTGTTTATTTACTCTTAAGCACTTCTTTTAATAGTTTTACTCCATATTCCCATATCCCTAGATAATTAAAGTATTTTGAACACTATGCAATAACATAAATGGTATCCCTCCTGTATCTATCCTCCTGTAAATTACTTTTTTCCTTAACAGTATATTGCCCAGCAGTGAGATTTAGCTGTTATCAACACATATACCCTATAACATTCATTTTCATATCTTACAGTTTTTACTAATGAATAGACTACAACTAACTTATTACTCTTCCTTGATATTCTGACTGCTCCCAAAAGTGTGGTGTGCGCACTGGTGCATGCTTCCTGAACTCACATGTGAAAGTTCCTCTATGAATTTGTTCTGGAGAGTGTGTCTCTTCAGCTTTACAAGACACTCTCAGATGCCACTTTTTTCAGCATAGAGACTGAGTTTTCTGTATTTATTAAAAGAGCCCACATGTCATAGTGCCTAAGGGTGTTAAAACAGAATATGGAGCCAGGCCACTGGGGTTCAAATCTCAATTCTACCACCTTTGCCGCACATCTTTAAAATGCCATGATGTACAGCAATGTTCACAGCACATAGCTCACATTAGCCAAAGGGTAGAAGTAACCCAAGTGTCCATCCATACAATGGAATTATTATTCACCTTATGAAGGAGGGAAATTCTGACACCTGCTACAACAAGGGGAAAAGTGGAGGACATAATGCTGAATGAAATAAGCCAGTTACAGAAGGACAAATACTGTGTGATGCCACTTATATGAGGACCCTAAAGTAGTCCATTTTATGGAGACAGAAATGGAAATGGTGGCTGCCAGGGACCAGGGATAGGTGAGAATGGGGAGTTGTTGTTTAAGGCAGAAAGTTTCAGTTTCAGAAGATGAAAATGTCCTGAAGATAGACAGGGTAATGGCTATACAACAATGTGAATGTGCTTAATGCCACAGAACTGTGCATGAAGAAACAGTTAAGATAGTAAACTTTTTTTTTCTTTTTGGTATGTGGGTAGCTCCCTGGCCGAGAATCGAACCCAGGCCACAGCACCGACAGTGCCAGCGCCGAAGCCTCAAGCCACTACACCATCAGGGAACTCCCAAGATGGTAAACTTTCTGTTATGTGTACTTTACAATTTTTTTAAATGCTATAATTTACTGAGTTAGTATTTGTGAAATTCTCAGAATACTGCCTGACATACAGTAAGTTATTTTATCAGCATTGGTAAGAAAAAGAAAACACAAGCATAAAATTGACAACTTTGGGTAAAACACTAAGATAAAATGCAAGGCATGAGTTAGTATTATCATCAGAAACTAGAGGAAAAGGCAGCAGTCAAGTTCTAGGGCAGACTCACAAACTTTCTTGGTTCATGAGGACCTGGGTGTTTCAGTAAGTTTTTCAGTGCCTGAAAGCCAAAAGAAATACCTAACCTGGGCTGAGTGAGAAAAGTGAAGGGATTAAGAAGTAAAATTGGTTATTACAAAATAGTCACAGGGATGTACATACAGTACAATATGGAGAATACTGTCAATAGCATTGCAAAATTTATGGATAGTGCCAGGTGGATACTAGACTTACCAGAAGGATCACTTCATAAAGTATATAAATATCTAATCAAGACTCTGTATACCTGAAATTAATATAAAATATTGAATGTCAACTAAAAAGTTTTCAGAGGAATACAAAGTAAAGCATAGATAATATAAACAATAATATTGTAATAACTATGTACAATGTCAGATGGATAATAGACTTATTAAGGTTATCACTTGGTGAGGTATGTGTTTTGTACACCCAAAACTAATAAAAAAATAAGTAAATAAGAATAAGTATATACATACAAAACTGTTACATTTAGTAAGAAGTGAGGGCCAAAATACTTAAGTATTTATGTTCTATCATCTTAGTGTCTATTGGGCATTGCACAGCTGCCCAGCCTGGGAATCAAGACTGGACACCACTATGTTAGAACTTCCTGTTCCAGGATGACTTCCAGGAGAAATTTGCTTTTCATCACAGCAATCGCCAAAAGCTTAGCTTTGCAGAGATATGCCACCATTGAAAGGAACTATAGTAATATCATGAAACTGTGAACCACTTCCAAAGTGGTTTTCTTCTAAAATGAAAAATAACCTGCTATGCCTTAAGAAGCTTCTGCAGTGCCAGGAAAGCTGAAACAAAGCTTAAGGTCTTAGTTCTCAATGCAGACGTCACCCCAGAGCCAATGCCCTCTCCAAGAGAAATTACACATAATGGTTTCCATTTGTTTTTTTTTTCTTTATCCTAACTTTTCTTAGTGCTACAAACTAAATGTTGGTCAGCTGGGTATTATTTAGGAAATAGTTCGATGGCTTACAGATTTCCATCTCAAACAGCAATGACACCTGGTTCTGGTACCATCTCCCTTAGGTATTTATATTAGTTATCTATATACTAATACCTAAGCTCTAAAAGCTTAGGTATTATTATATGAATGAGGACACTGAGACTTACGAATGCTAACTAACTTGTGTCAGGCTAAGCTGACAGCTGAACCCAGCTCTGGGTGTGTTCCAAGAAAGACACTAATTACTGTAAACAGTGATACTCAAGTAGTAGGATAATTCACCAGAGAAATTCATGAGTTACACAGTTGTGCGTAAATGAGGGGAGGAAAATCAGCTTACAATTTGTTGATTCACAGAGCCCATGGCATTCTCTGAAAGAGATTATCCTCTTTTGGGGTAAAAGATATTTAAATATTTGCATGGAAAAAATTTCCATTTAAATACTTAAATACTTAAATGGGAAAAATAAAGCACTCTAACTTTATATAGCACATAGTCTTTTAAATCACATAAATCAGTAAGTAAAAATCATGATAGTTAAATCTCTGTGGTGGCATTAGTCCTGACTTTCTTTTGTTCAATTTATATTTTCTAAATTCTCAGCAATAAATGAATATTGTTTTGTAATTAACAAACAAGTTGTTTTTTTAAGAAAATCATGATGTATTCTTAAATTTTTTTTTTTTTTTTTGCTTTTTTTTGGTATGTGGGTAGCTCCCTGGCTGGGAAACGAATTAATTTTTTTGATCGTTATCATTTATGCTAAAAAGCAGAGCTATTAAGAAATAAATTTTCGGGGAGGGGGTGGGAGAGGAGGGGGGGAAGCTAAATATAAGGTGATGGAAAGAGAAGTCACATTAGGTGGTGAACTTATTATACATCAAGTTGACAATGCACTGTAGAATTGTATGCCTGAAACCTATGTAATCCTTGCTAACAGATGTCACCCCAATAAGTCTATCAATAAAAATGAATTAAAAAAATATATATATATATAAAGAATAAAAGGATAAATTGTGAGGATTGAAATAAATAAATAAATAAATTTTCTTCAACATTGTGCCCATGTGCACGTTAAATTAGGTATTATGTTAAATCTTATAACAACAACAGCAACACAAAGATAGCAAAGAAGTTTATTTTGAACAAAACCACAGTTTAATTCTTTTATTTTAGAGACAAAGTAAAAGATCGCAGGCCTACCCCAAGTGGCTGAAAACCTATACTCCACAGGGGCTAACAGGGGTCACTACTACAACGTCTCATTCGGGTCAAGGTCAAATCACAGCACTGAACATAACTAAATCTGCATAACCAAAAGGTTGTTGTGTGACTGTTTTTGTGTGAACTTCAACTTCCAGTCTCTGATTCACAAAGTTCAACATAATGAGTGGTGATCCTCTCTACAGAGAATCAGTGCACACAGAGATTCACAGAATAGAGTGTATTTGAACTCAGCAGTTTGAGCATATATTATTTTGTGCCCCTCAGACTGCTGCATAATAATCTGGGGTACTTCTTAAAAGCTAGGGCCCAGGGTATTCTGATTCAGTAAGTCTGGGATCGGCCTCAGGTTTCTGCATGCATCAAAAGTGCGATGGGAACTACTGGGCATGAGGTGGAACCACATGCTACACAGCACAGGTAATAACATAGATGTCTCTTTCCATTTCTGACATCAAGCAGCTAGAAATGTCACCATGAAATAGAAAAGGACCCAAATGTCAACCTTAGTTACTTAATAATTAGTCAACAGAAGATAGTATGATATAAATATTAATAGTAGGCAAATTAAAGTTATAATTCCAAATCGATGTTTTAATTCCGATCTAGAAAAGTCCAACAACCCTGAGTTAAAAATAAGGATTTTAATTTGCCTGAAGACCCGATCCTCAAATTTCTCTGATTTCAATTTTCTGCTTGTTCAAAAAAGACAGACTCATTTGAGAGCAAAGTATGAGCAGTGACACAGTCAGTGAACTTAACCCTAAACGTGGACAGAAATTTAAGAGTCAGCTTTATTGTACCATTATAAACTCCACTTACCTTTGTTGCTATATAACAGAGTCAAACCCAATCGTTTCCATGGGCTTATTTCCAATTTTGGCAACTTGCTCTTTTCCACCTTCCTCTGGTCTATCTTCTAAAACATAGCAGTTCTTAATTGCAGTAAGAGTTTACTCCAAAATTTACTAGGTTTCTAACAAATAAAGGATCCTCTTGTTGGATGCCTGGAAAAGGAGAAAAATGGAACATAGACAATATCACCGATTAAATAAGTTGATACATGCAAAAATCCTTTATAAACTATCACTCTGCCACAATTATAGAACACCTGCATTTATAAATTTGTTCACAAATATATTAGCAAATAAAACCAATTATACATTTTTAAAAAGAGAAAAAATATCCACCAAGAATAGCAATAAATGCAGTATTCTAAAGTTTTCCAAAATTTTCTGTATGCTTAAAAATAAGTAAAATCAGCATAAAAAGGAAATGGTACACTAAAAAAAGTATAATTGATACTATTGAACATAAAGGATTGTAAGCTTATGAAAGAATGTAAAATCCCAGTAGATTAAGCAGACAAAAAATATGGAACAGATAATTCACATAAAAGTACTCAGGAGTATTAAATCCATGGGGGAAAGTTTAACCTTGCTAATAATTAAGAAATGCAAATTCAGGTAACAAAACTATTTTCAACAAAACAAAAAATAAAGAAAAATCATAACACCTTAAACATTGCAAAGTTGGGTTTCATTTTGATTGTATAATCATATTGTTGGGAATGTGTCAGCAGGCAATAATTTAAAAATAAAAACAAAACTATACTTACAAAGATTCTGCATAATACCATTTATTTGGAATTTAGGAACTCTGGGAACTCATAAAATTGCCCAACTGAATAGGAACTATTAACTAAATCAGATAATCACTGAAAAATTCTAACTGTAATACTTAAAATTACTTACAAAATGTTGAGATTTCTAAAAAGTGAATCAAATTGTACATGACACAAATACAGAAAAATCCTATTTACAAACAGATAAAGATTAGATAAGGACAGAAGAAGTAAAAACATTTGTGGGTAAAAGGATTATATACAAAATCTTTTAAAGGACAACTTAAACTTGAACTAAATACATTTTATATGCTTAAAAATGGTGCTAAAATAAAGCAAATGGGAACAATTTTACAGGGTATTTTACTACAATTTATATTCAAGTCTATGGCAATGTTTAATCATCTCTAGCAGGATTTAATAGAAATATTAATAATATTGCTGTACATAATGAGCACTCTGACAGGCTTTCCAAGAGATTCAAAACAGGTCTTGAGACCCATTAATCTCAGCATTCAGCATTACATCATGGCAACAACACCTTACTTTCAGGAAAATCTAATTGTGCCCTATGAAACACTTGATTTTATCATTTGATCACTGCAGAGAATAAATAATGAAACGCATGAACTGTCAAAAAATTGTATCAGAAACACTATTTCAGCTTACATCCTGTAACTAACTCTTAAAGGAATCAAACCTTCCTAGATGTCACCATAATTAAATGTAAGAGAGTTTCACTGATTGGAAGTTCATGTAAGGAAACTAAATAGGGGAATATCTTTAAACATTTAAAGGCAAAAATGTTAATTGTTTATCAATTACCACCTAAACCGTAACAATTTCTAAGTATTTAGCCCAATTTTAAACAAACCCATCTTTTTTTTTAATTCAATGTGGCAAATACACACAAAATTAATCATCTACCATTTTTAAGCATATAGTTCAGTAGTATTAGATACAGTCACACTGTTGTACAACCAATCACGAAAAGAGAAGTCACATTAGGTGGTGAACTTATACAAGTTGACAATGCACTGTAGAATTGTATGCTTGAAACCTATGTAATCCTTGCTAACAGATGTCACCCCAATAAGTCTAACAATAAAAATGAATTAAAAAAAAGAAAAAGAAGAAAACTTCTGCATGATGAAGAACAAGAAATTCTATATTCCCAAGTGACGCGTCCCAAGAGCACATCGGGGAGGCGCCTAGCAGCGAGAGGCCGGCGGCCAGCAGCCACATCCAGCCTGAAAGGCTCCCCGCAATGCTACCATCCCAGCAAGAAGTATTTGAGGGCAAAGACAGCGAGCTGAGCGCGCGGGGCAGCCAGAGTCAACCGCAGAGAGCGGCGCAGGCTCCCTGAACACCCCATTTAATTCTCCGCAGCCCGCCGCGCCTGTGCCCCGCCGCCTGCTCCTCTTTCTGTCGTCGCGCAGCCGGACCGCTGGCCTTCTCCTCATCCCCCGGCGTCCTCCCGGGCCTGCGCCGCTGCTGAATCCCTCATATTCCGTCTCCCTCTGCCGCTGCGGCCCCGCGCCAGGAACAGATGCAGCCCCGAGAACCACAAGGTGGCGCCTCCTCCGAAGCCCGTAGCGCGGACGCTCCGCTTCCCGAATCACGCGCTCGGCCAAGCCCCACTCCCCCAGCCCCCGCGTCCTCTAGAATGCCACTCTGCCCCTTTCTCAGGATAGGTGCTTCCGCTGTGTCTCCACTTTTCCTCCTGGTAAAGGCGCCTCAGGTCACTTTGGAAACGCCACCCCGCCCCCAATTTAGGGTTCTCTTTCGCAGTCTTCACCCCAGGACCCAGCACGTCCCATGTCTCGTGTCACTACACGAACGCTTACCTGGAGAAAAGCCCGGACGCACAGCTGGCCAGCTGCAGCGAAGCCTGAAGTACTTATCAGGGGTGCAAAGAGACGGGAAAGATGGGGTCCGGTGGTGCTTGTGGGGTGTGTAGTGCGGAGCCTCGGTGCTGGAGGAGAAGCAAGTTTGGGGATAGGGGAGGCAAAAGTGGGAGGAAAGGAGAGCCCACGTGGGAAAGAGGAGACCCAGGGAAGGGGAAAGAGGGTCCTGAGGGGCTTATGGTAGAGAGCCTGGGAGTGAGAGAAAGGGTGAGTCTGAGCGAGGGGTGAAGAGGAGGGGTGAGTTGCGGTCTTAGGGGGATGAGGATGGGAGTCTGGATGCGGGAGTTGGGGAAGGAAGGGAGAGATGGCCTGAGGGAGGGGAGAGCAGGGTGTTGGTGGGCTATGGGGGAGAAGGGAGGGTGAGGAAGAGAAAGCGCAGGTGGGGGGTGTCATAATTATTTAGATTAATTCCTACCTCCTTTTAAGAACAAGGAAAGGTCCAGAAGGCCACCACTCAGTGGAAAATTGAGCACAGCAGTGAAGACGCAGGCACGTGGCTGACGTCCTAGAAGATGGAGCCAGTCAGAATCCTCTCTCGGCATTTGGGCGGTCACGTCGGGCTTCGACGCAGGGAGTCAGGGTTCAGGCTGTGGGCAGCAAGTCCTGAGACGCTCCTGGCCTTCTAGGACTCCTTAAGCTCCTGACAGCTCGGGCCACTGTTACTGCCTCCGTTGCCCTGCCTCCTGACCATCTGAGTCCTAGTGGGGAATCCTGTTCTCTGGAGCTTGCAGTTACCTGCTTCAGGTGAATTACTATTTAGCGGTTGTATCTGACCTTCTTTCTATTCATATTCTCCGCTCATTTTGGGTAGTTTGTACTTTTGTTATATTGATTTAAAGTTTATTTTTGAAAGATATTCTATAAATTAATCTTTTATTGCTTCATTTATCTTGTATATACCTGTTTCCTAGTCCAATCTTACTCATTTAATTTTATCTTCTATTTTGTTCTTGCTTATTCACAGTAATTATTTGATTTTTTACATTGAAATTTATTTAGTAATTAGAATCGTTTTGGATTGTGGTAGATTGCAATTGTATATGGAAGTGTCATTCACATATAGTAATGAGTTTATGGTATAAAAGTTGACCCTTAAGCCTTTCTATTCCTTTGTACTTGTTTATTGCCCTGAATATACATACCTTCAATATAGTACTGAGTAGAAGTAGTAAAAGCTGGCAACCTCATGTGTGTCTGCTTCAAGGGTAATAGATATAAATAATTAGGGACAATTGAGATTGTTTGCTTTAGGTACATTTTAGAAAAGTGATCAAGTAAGAAAGGCACCTTTTTTGGTTTTGCTTACAGTTTGGATGCCTAAGTGATGTGTTATATCATATGCTTTTTTATATTTGTTCTGATTATATGATTTTCTCCTTGTACTTATCTATATGAAATGTTTTGTATGGTTTCTTATTTGATTTCATCCACCCTTGCATGTTCTGGTATATTCGACTTAGGATGGCTAATTGGTATAATATTTTACTTAGAATATCTCTTATCTTCATTTATAAAGCCATGCCCTCTACCTTGCTTGTTTTCTAATGTCCTATTTGGGTTATATTGTCAGTATAGTGATGGCCTCCTAAAAGAAAGTAAAAAAAAGATTTCCCATTTTTCTCCACATTGGGAAAACCTAGGAAATTTAATTGTTTTTCTTATTTTTCATTGTTTGAAATATTATGTAATTCCTGCCTTAGAGCTTGCTTAGAAGGTTTTTGTTTTTGTGGTCAGTTGGTTTGATTTTTTAACAATTGAGTCAATTTACTTAGTCACTGAAATGACAATGTACAATTGTCATACACTTGTACTCACTAATGTACAATTACTATTCTGACAAACATCTTTATTTCATGTACATTTATGGAATGTCTTCAATGTAACTGTGGTAAACACATTATTTCAGTGGTATAACTTTGTTTTCATTCAGTTACACATCTAACATTTTTAAAACATCTTTTATAGTAGTGTTTTCACGAAGTGTATTAAAAGTGCACGTGTGTGAATTCATGCTTTTACTGAAATGTCACTACCCAGGTACAGTGACATTCTATCACTTTCAGATACACCTTTTATACCGGCGACTTTACCTATGTGGATAACATACCATTTTAATTAAGTAAAATGAAGCTTTTTATATATCTAGTTAGTGTGCTTACAAGTATTTTTATTTATGTGCTTTGCAATGTAAATGCAGCATATATGGTAAACACATTTCACTGAAATAATGTTACTCAGGTGCATTAAAATTCTATTATACTAGAAACAACTTTTATACATGTGACTACACATGATGCATTTCATTCATCAGTGTGGTGAAGACATTTCTTCACTGAGGTAACACTATTTTCTTCATATACAAGTACAATTTTTAGGAACAATTTTTGTATATGGAGTTGCCTTTATTGATTTATGTAATGGAGCACATATGCTGAAAACATTCATTCACTGGAACTAACCCTGTGTTTATTCACATATACAACTATCATCCATGAAACATCTTCTGTACATGAGCCTTTCTAAATTTTATTAAAGAGCAGCCACATGATAAACACACTTTACACTGATTACACTGATATTTATTACGCTAAAATTATGCTACCCAGATAAATTAAAATTCTGTAACTATAAACATGTACCACATATTAAACATATCTTTAATGACATACTACTGTATGTAGTCACATATACAATGAGCATTCTTATAAAAATCTTCCATGCCTCGGCATTTACAGAATATATTAAATCACCCCATGTTGTGAACACATTCTTTCACTGAAACATCAGTACACATATACACTGAGATGTGATTATTCTCAGAATCATCTTATATAGGTGTGATTTCACCTATATAGTGTACTCAACATATTTTGGTTTGGATATTATTTTTCTTTTACTCATGTACAGCTAGCATTCTTTGAAACATCTCTATATATGTGTCTTTAGAGAATTTTTTAAATGCAGTACATTATGGTGAACACGTACTTTCACAAGAATGCACTTAGAAACATATTCTACACAGACACCTTTAAGGAGAGCTTTGATCCACTACAGGAGAGTGGTGAACATGTTCATTTATATAAATAACCCTGTGCTCATTCACATAAGAAGTAGCACTTAGAAACATCTTATATGGATATGACTTATAAGTTATTAAATCAAATATCTTGTAACACTTTTATACACTAAAAATACTGTACTTATATTTACAAACACCATTTTTAGAAATATATTTTCCACATACGTTTTTGAGGTGTTTTGCATGCATCAGTGTACTAAAAACATTTTCAATAGCTCTCTACTGATTAACATATACAACCGGCATTCTATTAACATCTTTTTCACATGTGCCTTTAGACGGCTTATCAAATGCAGCATAGTTTTGTGAACACATTAATTTATTTAGAAATCGTGTGTATTTATATGTCCAGCTACCATTTTTAGAAACTTACTCTACAGCCCAGTCTCTATTGAGGAGCTAAAGTGGAAAACAAGTGGCAAACACATTTTTTCATGAAATAGTATATACTTTTCCCCCCTTATCTGTGATTTTGGTTTCTAGGGTTTCAGTTACCTGCAGTGATCAAGATGTGAAAATATTAAACGGAAATTCCAGAAATAAACAATTCATAAGTTTTAAATTGTGCACTATTCTGAGTAGTATAATGAAATCTCACATCATCCCACTTTTCCAGCCCCATCTTGCTCAGAATTGAATCATCTCTTTGTCCATGCATATTCCGTTCTGTATGCACTACAAGTCACTTAGTAGCCATCATGCTTATTAAATGAACTGTGGTTGTAACACAGTGCTTGTGTGTCAATCACCCTTATTTTATTTAGAAAAGGTTCCAAAGTGCAAGAGTAGTGATGTTGGCAGTTCAGATGTGCCAAAGAGAAGCTGTAAAGTGCTCTCTATAAGTGAAAAGGAAAAAAATAGTATACGTAGGGTCTCATACATCAACTGGAAGTCTTGGAACTTATGTCCTCCAGATAAGGGGGAACCACTGTACCAGAATGCAAGAAAATTTTGTCACCTGAAGGAATATCTTTTAGTTATGTGACATTACATAGTATATTCCATGCATGGTAATTTAATCTATATATTGTTCCAATAAAATAACAGGGCTTATTCACTTACACAATTAGCATTCTTAGAAACATCCTATTTAAGACTTTATTTTTCTCAGAGAAGTTTTGATTTATAGCATACTTGAGAGGAAGAGTTACCCACATACATCCTGTGCCCCTGAACATGCATACCCTCTTCCAATATCAACATCCCTCTCCATAGTGGTACACTTTTTACAATCAATGAACTTACACTGGCCCATTTTAATAACTTACAGTCCATACTGTACATGAGGATTTACTTTTGACATTGATAATTCAATAGACTAGGAAAATGTTAATGACATATATCCATTATTGTGGAATCAGAGAGAGTCTTTTCACTTCCCTAAAAATACTTTCTGCTTCTCCTATTTATCACCCATCTCAAACTCTGAAAACCAGTGATTTTTTTACTGTTTCATAGTTTTGCCTGTTCTAGAATCATATAGTTAAAATCGTAAAAGATGTGGCCTTTTCAGGTTGGCTTCTTTCACT
>PVJL010011072.1:0-18439 GCA_004026885.1 Lyroderma lyra
GGGGGGGCGGGGGGGGCTCTGGGAGAGATCG
The DNA here is from genome assembly GCA_004026885.1 of Lyroderma lyra. Taxonomy (NCBI): domain Eukaryota; kingdom Metazoa; phylum Chordata; class Mammalia; order Chiroptera; family Megadermatidae; genus Lyroderma; species Lyroderma lyra. The sequence continues at coordinate 32 of PVJL010011072.1, forward strand.
AAGAGAAAGGCTGTTAACTCAGGGTGACGCTGATTAGGCTGTGGGCGCGCAGAAAAGAGAAGCCTGCAGCCTTCCCTGTCATTATAAAAGTTGTCATTGTATTGTTTTTACGAATTTACCAGTTATTAAGGTTGGCGCTATAAAGTAGTCCAGCTCTGTAATATGAATGAAATCTGTAATATGAATGAAACTGAGCCAGAAATCTGCGTTCTGGCCCAGTTTCATGGGTTTCCCCCTCCCGTCTCCACACAACTGACTGATTTTTGGAAGAAACTAGAGAAGTCCATACGATAAGTTTCGGTTTCGGTTGCCAGGGAACCACGCTAACGCGCGGAAGCTGAAGAGAGTCGCGGTCCCCGGGCTGGCTGTCGGACATGGTTCAGTCCATGAAGCAACGGGATTCCAGGCCATCCGCCACCTTGGAGCCCATGGCCTACGTCTCGCTTGTCCATCTCGGCCTCCTCAGTGCCCTCCCTACGCTGGCTGTGAAGGCATCCAACACTGGACGCATTTTGCCGGAATTCCACTAAGTGTTTTCTCCCTGGGGGATAAAAATGTGTCTCTAGGGGGCCATCTAATGTAAAGGACCCCTCCCCACCACACACATACTTGCCTCCCTTTCCTGCTTTTTCCTCACGACACTTACCAAATCTGAAACTATGTAATTTGTTCACTTATGTGGCTTTAACAACCACCTATGTATATACTGACGACTTCCATTTATCTCCACCTCTGACTTCTCTCCCGAACTTCAAATTCATACAGGCAACTTCCTACTTGACGTTTCCACTTGGATAGACATTACAAACTCAACATGACCAGGAACTGAACTGATTCCTTCCTCTCTCCCCCTTCTCACTCCCCATCCCATCTGCTCCAAAGTCTTTCCTGTTTCAGTTTATGGCATCTCTTTCCTTCTTTAGGACGCATGCTTTGGTGTTATTGACTCCTCTTTCTCTTACAAGCCACTTGCAAACCATAAGGAAACTCACTCTGCTGTAATCCTAGTTCAAGGCACTGTCATCTGTTGCCAGAATTTAGGCACTGGCATCTTATTTGGTCCTTTTGCTACTCAGCATCTCTAAATGTAGCAGTTCGAGTGATCCTATTAGAAAACTTTAGACATGTCACTCAAGCTCAAAACTTTCTAATAGCTCCTCATTTTCTTAAAACAAAACCCAAAATCCTATCTAATGCCCTCTTATTTCTTTGATTTCACCTGCTGGTACCCTAATATGGTTCACTGCCTGAACTTCCTAAGATTACTTTTTCCTCAAAACCTCTGTGCTGGTCATAACTTCTGCCTAGAATTGTCTATCCTCATATAACTATTTGGCAAATTTCAACTTTTTACTCATGTCACTTCCTCAATGAGGCCTACCCCGGCTCTTCCATTGGAAATTGCTCACATACCCTCTCTATACTCCTGATGCCTCTTAATCTACTTTTATTTTTTTCATAGCATTTATCACCTAATATTTGTTTACCTATATTTAATGTTTGTTCATTGTCTGTTCTCTACACTAGAATGTAAGCTCCGTAAAGTCAGAGATTTATATCTCTTTTGTTCACTGATATATCCATGTCTGGCACATACTATAGGTTCAATACAATTTGCTAAATGAACAAAAGCTTTATCAGAGATCAAAGATGGGGAAGTGACTGGCTTCCACAGAATAAGCCACTTGTCCCAATAGAACTATGAAATCACAATGCCCCACATCTCATTGACTATTCTCTATGGTTCTGGTCACTAAGAGGTGACTCAAATGTCAGCTCCTCAGACAAGCCTTTTCTGATCAGCCTTCTGAAAACAGCAGAAACCCTTCCTCCCCTCACTCTATCCTACTTTGCTTTATTTGTCTTCATAGCACTTAACAGTATCTGACATCTATTTTGTTTACATACTGTCTTTATATCCATTTAAAAAAAAGCTCTATGAAGGCAAGAATCTTGCCCATCTTGTTCACCATTAAAGCTTTACTGTCTAGAACAGTATCTAGCACATTCTTGGAGCTCAATAAATATTTGTTGAATGAATATATGAGTAAGAGACTAAGGCTCAATCACCAAAGTCATTCGTACCAGTGAGTGTTCTTTGAATGTTATAACCACTGATTCTATCAGGAAGAGTCCACATTTAAACATCTGCTGAGGCAGATAAGCCTCTTCCCTAGTTGACAGTAAAGGTATCTATCTGCAGACACCAACTCCTGCATACTTTGACACTGTGCAGATCAAGATAGGCCCTAAAGACAATAAGCGATCCCCAGTGAGCCACTGGTGGCTCTTTGCAAGTATCTGGTCTTTAAGTCCTCAAATAAACTCTGAGCCTCAGAAAGAAATTTATTGCATTTCTTTTTTTCTTTTCTTTCTTTCTTTTTTTTTTTCATTTCTTTTAAAAATTTCTTGGTTTTGAATTGCCTTGAGGGCATGGTTTTTATTCCTTATTACTTTAGACTTGTAGTTCTCAACACTGACAACACTTCACAAATCTTTGCGTGGGCCCCACTTTCGTTTAATTGTTCTGCTGTGGGCCCCGGTATAGCTACTTTTTAAAGTACGAATCCTCTGTCCTCTCCCCATCCCTCTGTGCAGACAGGTTTGAGAACCACTAGACTAATGGTAGAGATATTAATAACTAATTTGAGTTGAAGCAATGCCTCTAACTAGCTTTGTTTTTTGTTTGTTTGTTTGTATGTGGATAGTTCCCTGGCTGGGAATTGAACCCAGGCCGCAGCGCTGACAGCGCCAGCTATGAAGTGAAGCCTTAAGCCACTACACCACCAGGGAACTCCTAGCTTTGTTTTTTTTATCTTTCTCTGTTGATGACTTTGTTACAACTAAATTATTGTGCTGTTGTTACTATTTCATTTTATATATATATATTTTTTTTTTTTAATTTTTTTTTTTTATTTTGCTTTTTGGTATGTGGGTAGCTCCCTGACTGGGAATCAAACTCAGGCCGCAGTGCTGACAGTGCCAGCGTCGAAGCCTTAAGCCACTACACCATCAGGGAACTCCCTTCTTTTGTGTTTTCTAGATAAAAAAATAGGATTAATAATCTTTGGAAATTTCTCAAAACCTAAGCACAAATTTATCAAACAAGTTTTGGGCTAAAATAATCCAATCATTGAAATAAAGCTGATGTGTTTTGCTTTTGAAAACACTTGGTATCTTTGAGCACATCAGTGAGTATATTGGTAATCTATTGCTTAACAAATTACTCCCCAAATTTAGCAACTTAAAACAATAGACATTTGTTATCTCATACTTTTTCTGTGCCCTAGGAATCTGGAATAGCTGATTTGGGTGATTCTGGCTCAAGGTCTCTCAAGAGACTGTAGTCAAGATATTGGCCTAGACTAGTTTACTAGAATTGGAAGATCTGTTTCCAAGAAGGCTGACTCAAATGGCTATTGGCAAGAGGCCCCTTGTCCCACTGACACCTTCCCAGGGCTGCTTGGGTGTTATCATGACATGGCAGCTGGCTTCCCCAGATGAAATGCCCAAAAGAAGCAAGGCAGGCGTCTCCTTCACGCGGCTCCTACCACAGTCTGCAGAGCCTTCTCGCTCTCCCCGTGCACAATGGCAACTCTTAAGGAAAAACTGATTGCACCAGTTGCAAAAGAAGAAGCAGCAGTCCCAAACAATAAGATCACTGTAGTGGGTGTTGGACAAGTTGGTATGGCCTGTGCCATCAGCATTCTGGGAAAGTCTCTGGCTGATGAGCTTGCTCTTGTGGATGTGTTGGAAGATAAACTCAAAGGAGAAATGATGGATCTGCAACATGGAAGCCTATTTCTTCAGACGCCTAAAATTGTGGCAGATAAAGATTACTCTGTGACCGCCAATTCTAAGATCGTGGTGGTAACTGCAGGAGTTCGCCAGCAAGAGGGAGAGAGTCGCCTCAATCTGGTGCAGAGGAATGTTAATGTCTTCAAATTCATTATCCCTCAGATTATCAAGTACAGTCCTGATTGCATCATAACTGTGGTTTCTAACCCAGTGGATATTCTCACATACGTTACCTGGAAACTGAGTGGATTACCCAAGCACCGTGTGATTGGAAGTGGCTGTAATTTGGATTCTGCTCGATTTCGTTATCTTATGGCTGAAAAACTTGGCATTCATCCCAGCAGCTGCCATGGTTGGATTTTGGGAGAACATGGCGACTCAAGTGTGGCTGTGTGGAGCAGAGTGAATGTGGCAGGTGTTTCTCTCCAGGAACTGAATCCAGAAATGGGAACAGACAGTGATAGTGAAAACTGGAAGGAAGTGCATAAGATGGTGGTTGAAAGTGCCTATGAAGTCATCAAGCTAAAAGGATACACCAACTGGGCTATCGGGTTAAGTGTGGCTGATCTCATTGAATCCATGTTGAAAAATCTATCCAGGATTCATCCAGTGTCAACTATGGTCAAGGGAATGTATGGCATTGAGAATGAAGTCTTCCTAAGCCTTCCGTGTATCCTGAATGCTCGGGGATTAACTAGTGTTATCAACCAGAAACTGAAAGATGATGAGGTTGCTCAACTCAAGAAAATTGCAGATACCCTGTGGGACATCCAGAAGGACCTCAAAGACCTGTGACTTCAGGCTTCTAGGCTGTAAAAATTTTAAAAAGAACAATGCAATTAACCACGACCCTTTAGTTTCCATCCATGTACGTGGGTCATAGTTTGCATTCATCTTCCTAAATATGTGAATCTGGGCTCACAGAATCAAAGCCCATGCTTAGTTTAATGCTTGCAATATGAGTCCTTGAACAAATAAATTAACTATCATGGTGTGAAAAAAAAAAAAAAAAGAAGCAAGGCAGAAGTGACAATGTCTTTTATGACTTGACCTCAGAGGGTTATACACCATAGTTTCCACATTATCCTGTTGGTTACACAGGATACCCCTATTCAGTGTGGCAGGGGACTACACAAGAGCATGAATACTAACAGCTGAAGATCATGGAGGCCATCTTGGAGGCTGCCTACCATAGTATTTGTAACTGAAAATATGTAAGTCCAGGAGCTTGTATGCTTCTGGATTTATTTATTTATTTATTTTTGAGTAGTTCCCTGGCTGGGAATGCTTCTGGATTTAGAAGGGACTGTATTCTCCCCTCAGGGCCTTTGCACATATTATGTCCCCTTGGTCTGGACCCACTGTCCAGGACTTCCTTTGCCCATTCCACCTTGCCTCTCTACCCTTAACTCTTTAACTGGCCATCTCTGATTCTTTCTTCAGGGTTTAGGTTTTTTCTTTTGTTTGTTTTTTTGTTTTATGTGGGTAGTTCCCTGGCTGGGAAACAAACCCAGGCGCATTGATAGCACCGAAGCCTAGCCACTACACCACCAGGGAACTCCCAGGATTTAGTTGAGATGTGACCTCTTGCATAAAGCATTTTTAGTTAGTGGGACTCAGTATTTACCATCTCATTATCTTTTTTGCAGTTACTGAGGCCCCCAAGCCTGGGGCCCAGACCTCCCAAAATAGAAGGCTCACATTCCACTTATGCTCTCATAGTGTATTTCCCACTATTTTCTAATCATATAGTATATACCGTATTTTTCTGTGTATAAGATGATACTTTTGTCTAAAATTGTTAGACTAAAAATTGGGGATCATCTTACACACAGGAGTAACCGGTTGATACTGATTTCTTAATGTTGGGTTAGAAAAGTAGGAGTCATCTTGTACATAAGGGTGTCTTATACACGGAAAAATATGGTACTTGTCTCTATTCCTGTCCCCCAGAAGAAAAATTTTTTGAAGATGGGAATTATTTCTTTCTCCTCTCTCTCTCTCTCTCTCTCTCTCTCTCTCTCTCTCTTGTTTTTGGCAGTTCCCTGGCTGGGAATTGATCATAGGCCACTGTGTTGAGAGCGCTGAAGCCTGGCTACTACACCAGCAGGGAATCCCCTCTTTCTCCTCTCTTTATACTCAGTATCCAGACTGGAGTTTGGCAAATAACATGTTCCAAGTAGATGTGTAACAAATACACATTTTGGCCAAATGCACGATAGTTGAATGCTAAAAGCAAATACTCTGCCAAAGCTGAATGTTTCCATTATAAAATGAGCTTTTGGGACACAGAATAAATTTTTATCAGGAAAGCATGAAATTTAACAACAGGTATTAGTGTAACTACAATTTTATTATTAAAAGTTCTAACAGTCAGATTATTTAAGTCTGGTATTCTTGTGCAGGAATAATAGTTTCTCAGCACTGGAGAGTCACCATTCTTCACATTTTTTATATTGAATAGATGGTTTACAATTTCTGAATTTCTCATGACCTTCTTTATATTTATTCATTGTCAGTGATAATTGCATGATGCTTATTTACTATTTCCATTCTATAAATAACCAAATTCACTATGAGTTAAATATATAAAGGCCAGAAATCACTTGGTAATAAAGGAAAATAAAAGCTTAGTTGAATTTATCATTAATATATAAAGTTGTCAAACTATAAGAAGATTCCTAATTGTTTTTCCATATATAAATACCAAACATAAGACACAAGTAGCCATCTGGGATTTTCTGACAGTTCCACTTTCCTAGTTTAAGAACAAAAGTCACTAGATGGCGCTCTACCTTCTCAGGACAACATAACCTCTTCGGCCAGGACTTGTTACTAGAAATAAGTAAACCATCACAAGGACCTGTGGTGTGATTGGTTGCTTTTCTTGTTTTTGTTTTTGTTTTTTACTGAGTCCTTATTATGTGCTCAGCGTGGTGTTTTTAGGTATAGTATGAGGTGCAAAGGAAGTTTAAGACAGTCTTCAGGGAGTTTATAATATAGCCCCAAAGATAATAGCGACAGGCATAAAAGAAAAACTAACTGCATGTTTTGATTTCCAGTCCATACAACGTCCCCAAGAGATGTTCAGATGTTGCTTTGGAATATTTGTAAAATAAAGACTGGAAGAACAAGAGAAATGCCCATCAGATGGGGAAAGAAAAACCATATTGGGAGAATTCCCTTTCCTGTCTATGTTTTCTTATGTTTAGATACCATATCTAGGAACTCATAATAATAGCATTTACTATTGGCGGTGGGGGCCTATTGTGTATGTTAATGCTGTAAACACATTAGATAATTTAATCATCACAATAATACCTAGTATGTTGTTATGGACTAATGGTGTCTCCCTGCTCCCAAATCATATGTTGAAATTCTAACCTCCAGTAACTGTATTTCAAGGCAGGGTCTTTAAAGAGGTAGTTAAATTAAAATGAGGTCATTATGTAGGCCTCAGTCCAATATGACCAGTGTTCTTATAAGAGGAAATTAGGACACAGACACACATACATACAGAAGCATGCGAGGATGCAGGGAAAAGACAGCCATCTACAACCCAAGGAGAGACACTTCAGAAGGAACCCACCCTGCCAACACCTTCCTTCAGGCTCCCAGCCTCCGGAACTGTGAGCAAATACATTTCAGTTGTTGAAATCACCCGTCTGTGATACTTTGTTATACCAGACCTTGTGAACTAATACGTAGATGTTATTCTCATTTTAGAGATGAATAAAGTGAGATACAGGAAGGAGAAGTTAGTTGCCTAAAAACCACATACCTATCATACAACAGAACTGACTTTTAGGGTTTGGGCCATGTGCTGAGGGTTGAGACATTACAAATGGCCTGACATTCAGTAGGTGTTAAGTAATGGCTAGAGGAGGGAATACAATCTTATCCTGCTGGTGAATGAGGAAACAAGCTTTCCTTTATCTGGTCAACAAATGCCACCCAGTCTGTGCCCAAACCCAGGTGACATGAAGGGCAAGCAGAGAGACTTGGGTCAATTTTCTTCACCTTCAGGCCCAGGACCATCTGGCAGTGGTGGCCATGAGTGGTCCGTGATTCAAATCTTCTTGACTTCATTTAAAATGAGCGACAACTCTTGCTACTTTAAGTGGTCTTTCTTTTTTCTATTTATCTCCCACACCCAAACCCCTAGATGGGCAAGGTCCTTATCACATTGTCTGGTAAACGTAGGGCTGACTAGAGACCAGACACAGGGAACCAGTCAGCAAATACAAATTTGGATCACACCCCTTCCTTTTTGGCCCCGTGTGGAATTACTGAGGGATTGTGGTCCAGTGACTTACGGCCAATAGATAAAGACCCTTAAGCCAGGTGTAGAGAGTGTGAGTATATAATTATGATTTGAAGTCCCAGTTCTAGCCCATGAGGGTTCCTTACATCCCAGAGAGTTACAACCTTTATCAACACGTTGGGATTGGCTAATTTACAGGTCAAACCTGAGTGGGGGTGATAAGCTGGCATGTGCACCAATCCTTCCTAGAATCAACAAATAGGAAGGACTCACTAATTGCACATAACCAATCACGTACAGCAAGGATGGGAATAGCACCACCCTTAGTGAAACCATTCATGAAAAGGGGAGCCCCTTACTTACAGAGAATGAGAAGTTTGAGCTTTCTTAACTCCATGGCACCTGCTCCCACAGCAGGAGTGCCTGTCACTCCCCCATCTCCTAAACCCAGGCAGCAGTGGCAAAGAAGGAGGAGCTTCTATACCTACAAGGCAACTAGCTAGTGGACCATCCACCTTTAACCCCACCCCAAAGATGTAAGTGTAAATGTAGTATGCATTAATAGGAATGTTCATCTAGAATAGGTAGATTAGATCATTATACTAGGTAATTTGTTTGTTGTGTTACATGCTCCTATTATTAAAAATATAAATGTCTTTTTTACAGGCTACCTCTGTTCTGTTTCCATGTCTCATGTTAAAGCCATTGGGTGGATGTGAAATGATTCACTGTCTGTCTTAGACACTCTGCAGCTCTGACACCCAGGAGTGGCCATTCCTAGAGGCTGACTTCTCATTTCCTCTGAACATTTGGGAGACTTTCAAATGTAGAACACGGCAAGCCTTTGCCCACCATCTCCCCACATACACCCAGGTGATTCTTTCTGCTTCACCCCAAGTTCCTCAAGATGGTGAGTCTGGGGAGCCAAGGGGTTTTTTTGTTTGTTTTTTGGGGGGTAGGGAAGTAGTTTCCCTGGCTGGGAATCAAACCCAGGCCACGGCTTTGAAAGCACTGAAGCCTAGCCACTACACCACCAGGGCACCCCCACCAGGTTTTAAAAATGCAGATTCTTGGGCCCTACTCTCAGAATTGTGATCTTCGTAGAATGTAGGAATCTGCATTTTAAGTGAATACCAAGAAATACTGACAGGGAACCTTACTTTTGGAAATACTGTTTTGATTTTCTACTAAGACCCCTGAGAGCTGGTTCCTAAATCAAGAATCATCTGCTTTAGACTCTGAGGATAATTTACATTCCTTTCCTAGTTTTCCCCTGATAAATCTTTACAGTTCTCCACTCCACAATGAAAGTTTAGCACATCCTCCAGAGCCTCCTTCAACATATATTGCCCTCAGACCCTTCCCCACACCCGCCCAAGTGTTCTCTCATGGAGTAAACACAGCTCCTCCAGGTGGCTTTGGAGAGACTGCCAAGCTGAGCCATCGAAGCGTCCCCTCTCCAACCTCAGAGCTCAGAATGAGGGCCTCTCACCCCAAATAATGGAACCCTCACGGTTGAAGAATACCACTCAATGCCTCTCGTCAGCTGCAACCCCTCAAAGCTTTGGGCAATCTGCTGTTGGTCCCTGGCAAGGGCCATTGCTACCTACAGGAAACAAGAGGTGAGGAGCAGAATGAACAGAGTGACCCCCATAAGCCCCAGCTACCTCTGGAGTTGTCCTGATGAGGGGGGTTACCTGCTGATTCTTCAGGACCTAGTTTGTTAGGGTCTGGTTTTTATTAAAAGTTTGGACATCAGTTCCAGCTCTCCAAGACCTGGCATCCCAGGTCTGAGCCCCATTTGACAGTCTTGTTTCCAGGAAAAGTCATGGCAGCCTCTCTCTTCTCCTCAGCCCTCCGTGGTTTCAGCAGCAGCAATATTTTCTTGGCGGTGGAGGGGAATGAAAGACTTCAAGGTTGACTTAAAGCCCACGGTTATTTCTCCTTGATTGTAAGTCCTGCTTCCACCACCATGATTCCAGTATATCTGAATCTAAAGAATATTCTGCCACCTTGGTAGATGGTTCTCTGTGCTCACTCTGGTCTGAACTGAGGGCAAAAGACTTTTTCCCCTAAGTGGACACTTGTGAATCCAGGCATGTGCATTGTGTCTGCCACAAACATCTGATCTGAGAGGCCATGCTTCCGGGTAGGGAAAGTGTTTTGGGCTTTGATCCACAAAAACTGAATGGAAAAGAAGGGTAGAGTCACATTTAGGTCTCTTGGGTTGTTATGAGGATTGCTAAAGAAAATTAGATTTTGTAATTTAGTTAATAACATGTGTCAAAGTTTTACTATAATCTTGTTGCAAGGAAAAAAGCTTTTAGTAGGCCAAATTTAAAAAATGTGCTCTATTACAGAAAAAAAGAAAATGGATAATCATTGTTATAACAGATAAATTTAAAAAGACTAGTTAGGGATTACAAAACTTTTGGGGGGGGGGGTATGTGGGTAGCTCCCTGGCTGGGAATCGAACCCAGGCCACAGCGTTGACAGCACCAGCGCCGAAACCTCAAGCCACTACACCACCAGGGAACTCCTCTATGAAACTCTTGATAGAAGACTCAGACTCAGATAAAAGTCAGCTGGAGCCAAATACATGGTGATGGAAAGAGAACTGATTCTGAGTGGTGAGCACATAATGAAACACATAGACGATGCACTGTAGAATTGTACACCTGGAACCTGTGTAATTGTTATGAACCAATGTCACCCCAATAAGCCTAACAATAAAAAAAATAGTCAGTTGGGTTAGTGAGTAGCTAGTCTCCCAGAATAAGTCTTAATTCCATTAAAATTCATCAGAAAATTGCTTAAGCACTTTCTCAGGAATGCTAGTTTTTCCCACAAAAACATTTTCCCCCAGATCAGGTTAGGAAATATTTCTTTTACTACAATTAATGTTTAGCATCGTGCTTGGTACATACAAAGGGCTGTAGAAGTGTTTGACAGAGGAGAGAGCGAGAGAAAGAGAAAAGAGGGAAGGAAGAAATAGAAAACTCTTGGAAGCCACATTTCTCTCCTTTTAAGTCTTAAGCCTTAAATCTTGTTAAGAAAAACTATCCAAAATTTGGAAACAGGCAAAAGAAATGATTGCATTTCCTTTCAATGTTTTGGGGTATTACCTAGCAGGCTCTATCAATGATTAGCTGATTATTTAGAGGAGTGTACTTTTATTTAATTTACTATTTATTATTAATTATATAACATTTAAACACCCTGTAAGGCTAGATATTAACTTGTAGAAAACTTAGAGCAATGCAAATGATTTTTGTCTAGTAGAAAAGATACCCCCAGAATAACAGTTTTATTTCCATTTGGACACAAATTCATTTTCTTTTGTCTTTTTTCTGCTTGTCAGTCTTTTATTCTGTTAGGATGATATCTACTGGTCTGTGTTTACGTTCACTGATCATTTCCTTGGTTGTATGCAACCTAATGTTAATCACATCCAAAGCATCTTTTGATTGCAGGTGCTGTATTTTCAGTTTTGAGATTTCCATTTGGTTCTTCTTTTGTAGTTTCCAAATATCTCCTAAAATTTTCCATCTCTTCAGCTAGAATGTACACCCTCTCCAGTAGATCATTAACATTATTTATCATTGTTATCTCAAATTATTTGCTAATTCCAATGTTTGGGTCATTTGAAGGTCTCCTTCTATTGGTTAACCTTTCTGTTCATTACAGGTCACAGGTTGAGTTTGAGCTGGGCAGGGGCCCTCTCTGCTAATACCAGGCTGCAACTGGACAGAGGGTTTCCTATCACAAGAGACTTGAAGGTCAATCTTTTTTCTACCTGCTTCTCCCAAATGTGGGCAGATGGTCAGAGTCCAGGATGGCAGTCGCTGAGGAACCACAGCAGTCTGCTTTTTTGTCAGGAAAGTTTCTGGGCAGAGAATGGATATCCTGGGACAAAGGGCTACAGAGGCGAGACAATGGCCCTGCTGTGTGCCCCCACCCAGTGGGCCTCAGACGATTCCTGGAGACATTTTTGTTGGGTTACTGCACACCCACAAATAACTGCTAGAAAAGGGAAAAGAACAAAACTTAACAATTAGAGGGTTATTTACAAAAGGCATTTTAAAACTAACAAATACACAGATGCTCCTGTTCCTTTGTGCAATAGACTGTAAATTGTTCTCCCAGCCTCCAGTCTCTCCCACGCCAATCCATTCTGCACATTGTAGCAGGAGAGATCTCCTTAAAGCATAGATTTGATCTTGTCACATTAATGCTCAATCACCTTCGATGGCTCCCCATTGCCTTTAAATTAGCCAAGCATTGAAGATCCTTCAGACTGGAGCCTCTCTTCTCTTCCCAACCCATCTCCCACGGCTCTCTCAGCAGCTAAACCAAAGCTCCTCTGTCCATCAGGGCTCTCTTTACCTCCCACTCTTCCCCTGCCTCACTTCTACTCAATCTTTGTCACTCTTAGTTTAGTTGTTATTTCTCCTGGCAGCCTTCATCCCTGCCCAACCTCTGAGCTGAACTCAGTGCCTGAGCAAAGAGGCTTACATAACACCTTGAACTTCCCATCACAAAAATAATGTGTTTAGTTGTTTGTCTTCCCTGCTACACAAGTTTTGTGAGATCAGAAAGAAGACAAAGATGTCTGTTGCTTACCACTTCTACTCAAAATAGTACTAGAAGTGTGAGCCAAAGTAATTAGACAAATTGTAAAGGAAGAAGTAAAGTTCTCTCTATTCACAGGTGACACGATCTTACTTGTATATGTAAAACCCTGAAGATGTTACCAAAAAACCAAAAACAACTTAGAGCTAATAAATAAGTTCAGCAATTGCAGGGTGCAAAATGAACACGCAAGAATTGGTTGCATTTCTAAATGCCAGCAATGAACAAACTAAAAGGGAAATTAGGAAAAATTCCAGGGGGGTTCCCTGGTGGCGTAATGGCTAGGCTTCAGTGCTCTCAACACCATGGCTTGGGTTCGACTCCCAGCCAAGGGAACTACCCAAAAGGAAAAAAAAAAAAGAAAGAAAACAATTTCATTTATAATAGCTTCAAAAAAAGAATAAAATATTAGGAATAATTTTAACAAAAAAAGGCTTGTACAATGAAAACTATAAAATTTCATTAAAAAAAAATTAAAGAAGACCAAAATAAATGGAAAGACAGTCCATGCTCATGAATTAGAAAACTTAATATTATTAAGATGTTAACACTCCCAAAATGACCTACAGGTTCAATGCAATTCCTGTCAAAATCTCAGCAATGTTTTAATTTTTTTTTGAAAAATTGACAAGCTAATTCTAAAATTCATAGAGATGTAAGGGACCTAGAATAGCTAAAATATCTTTAAAAAGAAAAAAAGGGAGTTCCCTGGTGGTGTAGTGGCTTAAGGCTTCGGCGCTGGCGCTGTCAGCAATGCGGCCTGGGTTCAATTCCCAGCTTAGGGAACTACCCACATACCAAAAAAAGAAAGAAAAAATATGGAAGATTAGACAAAGTTGGAGGACTCACACTTCTAGATTTTAAAACTTACATATCAAAACAGTGTTAATACTGGCATTAGACTAGAAATATAGATCAATGGAATAGAATTTAGAGTCCAGAAATAAGCTTTTATATTTATGGTCAATTAATTTTTGATAAAGCTACCAAGAAAATTCAATTCAATTTGGTACTATTGACTAAGGCTGAATACACACAAAACTTATGGGCCTGCAATTACTCTACTAGAAATATGCTCAAGAGAAATATATTGATCATCAAAATATTCACAGCAAATGCAGTAACTTTTATGTACATGCAACAGTAGAATGGATAAATAAAATAATTAAATACTACCACCACGAATGAACTTCAACTATTCTGCATGTGACAACATTGAACAAATATTGTAAACACCATGGAGTGCCAAAGAAGCCAGAAGCAAGAGTTTAGCCTGTTATTCTTACAGGCAGAATTGTCCTATGGTAGTAAAATCAGGGTAGTGCTTACCCTTTGTGGGAGGGGAGGAGGGGAGGAGGGAAAAGCAGAGGCTCCTGTAATGCTTTATTTCTTCATTTTCATGCAGGTTACACAGCTGTGCTTGGTTGGTGAACACGTTTTGAGCTCACATGCGTGTGTGTTTTACTTCAATTAAAACAAAAACCAAAACGTTACTTAAAAATATCCTACCCGTTCTTGCAGGTTCTCTTAAATACTCCTTTATGATTAATAGTCACGAAGTCTCTTGTGATAAGAGGCAACTCTACAGTCTCTGTGATTCCACAGCACTTTGTGGGTCCTTAGGTCACTTAGCCAAACTTGCAAACATCTGCATGAGAAGAACAAGAGCTTTGGAGACCCAGATTTCAATGCCAGCCACTTGGGTGGCCAAGAGCAAGTGCCCGATGGCCATACGGTTCTCAGCTGCAATCAGCAGGAAGTGACTGCTGATTTAAGCAGAAAAAAAGACTCAGGTACTTGCTGAAATTTCCAGAAGGCCAGAACCAAGCTCAGAGGTATGCTGCCAGGTAGGACGCCTAAAATCATACTAAAGGACCAGTTGGGTACAGACACCATGGCTGTTGTCAGGCATAGCTCACATAGTCAAGTCCACGGAAACTGGGTATGGACTCAAGAACGACCCTGCTACCGCTGTGTGAACCCTTATTCCTGTTCCCAGGCCGCGGAGTTGAGAGCACTGAAGCCTAGCCACTGCACCACCAGGGAACCCCCAGTTCCTGTTCCTTGATGTTCCCAACTTCTAGATTCAAAGTCTGTGGCAGGAGTGTCTGATTGCAGAGCCTAGGTCATGTGCCCTTGCCCTAGCTGCAAGGGATGCTGGGAAAATGAGTGTTTGGCCTTTACAGGTTTTATAGCAGGAGGTGGTCCTGCCTCTTAAAGCAGAAGACTCCCAAAACATGGGAATGGTCGCCAAAAGAATGGCAAATGTCCCCTGCATCATCCAAGGACAAATTATCTCCCTCTACCTGTTTCTTCACCCCCCAAAATAAAAATAATGATGGGAGTTGTAATGATGAAAGAGCTGGCGGGTATACAGGGCCCATCATCTGCCTGGCACACAGTAGGTGCTGAGTTAATGGTCAACATACTCCCAGGGGTCCCTTCACTTTGGGATCTCAGCACCCCTGGTGGTTAACAGCAGCCCTTGAAATGGCATTGTTTTCGTAATATATAAGCAAGTTAACACGTTTCTAAACTCAAAGAAGGGTTTGTGGATGGCAACCCACCTTTTCCATCATTCTTTCAACGTGAGAACCAAGTGATTGAAAAGGCTCAGGCTTCGCCGCAGGACCCTGTTTACATGGTCAGGCAAAGGAAGTGTTTAGGACAGGTATTTGTTAGCTCTAACGTTAATTGAAATCAACTCAACAAACATTTGATTTAAAACTTTTTATTTTTTTTAGACATTTTCCTTTAAGCATGTAACATCTTTTGTTGATTTAGTGGCCAAATAAGGCAGCATCTGCTCGGTTAGGAAAGGCACCTGTCAGAAGGGAGATACACAACCGTGTTGCAAGACCCCTGTCACAGGAGACCAGCTGCAGGCTGCTTCAGAGCAGGGACCCTCAATGTGTTTAGCAGCACCTCAACTCACACGTACGAGTCCTTGAAGGACTTTTATTAGTTAAAACAAAGCATTAAAACCCTTTTACTTCCTTCCCCTCACCTCTCTACCTTCCAGTTTTTCCTCCATTTCCAAGCTTTCATTTAGCAAGAGAACATACTATACTAGAGGATAATACCTCCAGTAATTACGGACGAGTCTACTGTTGGCATTAGAGTCTGGTTTTAGGGCTGGAACATTCCATTCCAAACAATTTTTTTTTCTTTTTGGTAAAATAGGACATTTGGGAAACATCTCTATTTGGGGCTTGAGTCCTTACGGAAGTGGCCTAGCCCTGGTTCCACGCCTGCTCCTTGGGCCCGAGTGGTGGGGGATGAAGCAGGAATCCTTAGCGCTTGGCTGGGTTAGAAAGGGCTCCTGTTGCTGCAACCAGGGGATCCTGAAGGAGGCTACCGAAGGGGCTTTGCTCCAACTTTTGATTTGGAAGCTAGACCCCTGACCTCCACTCAGACACATGGACAAGCCTGTCCTCCTCTTGGTCAACTCACAAACGGATGAATCCATGTTCTTCGAGCCATGGTGGTGGAGAAGAGTGTCAGACAACAAAAAGATGGACTTTGGGTTTGACTCTTATCATTCAACTTACTAGCTGTGTGACTTTAGACCAGTACCTTTCCTCCTTGAGTTTGAAATTCTCACCTGCAAATGGAAAAAGAATACTTCCCAGGGTTATTGGGGAAAATAAACCCTTCTACAGGTGAAATCACCTTGCAATGTGCCTGGTACGCGGTGGATATTTAGACACAGTAGGGAGAAAACGTGTCTGGGGCGGAAGAATTTGCCAGTATTTCTCCAGACATATTTAAATGATCCTTTTTATAGTGCGATGACAGGAGCCAGTCCCCCTACCTCCCTGACCCCCAATTCTCCCTCAAAAGGGATTCTAACACCAAGAGGAAGAGACTCCTAGAATTTGAGGCAAAATGTCAGCGTGTGTCACTTTCTGTAACAGAATGTGGATTTGTTACCTTGTTTCCAAGATACCTTCAAGTGTAAGATGATTAAAAGAAACAGCTGAGAGAGAGAGAGAGAGAGAGAGAGAGAGAGAACGAGAGAACTACATTAATGGGCCCTTCAATTGAAGACATATTCTGATTTTGGAATCATTAAAATGTTAAAATGTAAAAAAAATCTATGTTTTACAATTGAAGTATCATATAATAATTCTGGCTTCCGTTTATGAAGCATTTGCTGGTGCCAGGCACTATCAGAGCTGCTTTACTAAGACCTTGACTTGTTATCATAACCCAGTGAGACAGATGTTATCATTCCCCTGTCATGATTAGGAAACCAAAATGGAGAGGTCAAGTCACTTTTCCAAGGCCACACAGCCAGGAAGTGGGGCTTGGCAGGCAGGTCTTCTTACTTCCAAAGTGCTTGCCCCTCTTGGCTAGACTGTACTCCGGGCTGAGGAATTGAAGAGATCAGCTCTCCATGGAGAAGTGACTTGTGAATGTGGTACTTTGAACATGTCCTGAATCTCTACAAGGCGACCAGGAAGAGCGTGGGTACCACAGACTTGTAATCCAATCGGCTCCAAATACCGGGCCTCGGAGGTAATGTGTTACCTGGAGAATGAGGACTGCTCACAACCCAAATCAAGGGGAGCCAAGCAATGAGACCGAGTCAGGGTAAGTCCAGCCCAGAGAGGGAGAAGTGGTCCTGACCAGCCACCAGGCCCGTGGACATTGCAACAACCTTTTGTCCTAGAAGCCAGTCTTCTTCAAGGTCACCTTTGTCCTTCTAATGTGACTCTTTACTAATGAAGTAGAAAACTTTGGAAAAGAATTCAGTTCTCTCCATAATCTTTCTTTTTTTTTCCTTTTTTTTGTAGTATGTGGGTAGCTCCCTGGCTGGGAATCGAACCCAGGCCGCAGCACTGACAGCGCTAGCGCCGAAGCCTTAAACCACACCACCACCAGGGAACTCCCCGCATAACCTTTCTTAAAGAGGGAAGAATGTGCTGAGCCATCATCATGAGCTGGCTAGCAGTGTGAAACAAGTTACAAATTAATGAGCTAGTTTTCCAGTTAGTCCAAGTTAGTGCTCCTCTGCCTGACTATGGAATTGACTGTTTCACTCTGCAAAGCTGAGGATATGGCCTTTAATCTGATATGGCCCTACTGGCAGACCCTGTTGTGACACACTCAGGAGCATATCCTGACCTCTCATCCCTGATCCCTGACCTGAAGACTCCTGGGCTATCTGTTTGTCTGTCTGTCTGTCTAGCTATTGTGTTTGTGGGGAAGAGAGCCAAACCCACATTGATGGATTCCCAACATAGCTCCACCTCCTCGGTGACAAAAGAGTGTTGTACAGCTTTTCCTAGGGTGGCAGCAGGGACAAGGACAAAGCTGAGAAGGGGTGGGGCAGGGAAGAGTGGGGTTGGAGGCTGCCTGAAGCGTCAGGGTTTGCATGAGATGCCCCTGGAGACCTAACTGGGAGGAATTCGTATTGACTTCCAGAGGAGAAGGGTGCTTCTTGGTCTTGACTTGGAGAAGGCTCTTCAGACAGCGGCCAAGATAACATCAGGGTGAGGGTCACCGAGACTCCACGTGGACGTCAACAGGGCTGAAGGTCACAGTTGCAGGGTGTTGGCTGCTGCTGCTGTTTGGGCCCTGGGCAGAAGGGGTGGTTGGCTTGGGGCCCTTGGGCTCCAGCTCCCGCCTTGCCCTCATTTTCCTGCAAAGAGATACGGATGCGTGCGTGGCTGAGTCTCTGCCCTTGCATGCCCTGGGGAATGGGCTGG
>PVJL010011072.1:18539-45051 GCA_004026885.1 Lyroderma lyra
TTTTTTTTTTTTTTTTTTTTTTTTTTTTTTTTTTTTTTTTTTTTTTTTTTTTTCTTTCTGGTATGTGGGTAGCTCCCTGACTGGGAATCGAACCCAGGCCGCAGCGCTGACAGCGCCAGTAACAAAGCCTTAAGCCACTGCACCATCAGGGAACTCCCTAACTTAGATATTTAATTTAATTTTTTCCTATTAACGAATGAGTAAAGTGTCAGGTGGCTATATTAAAGACAGTGAAGATAACACTTTTTTTTCTGTTCAGAGCTGTAGTATGAGTTAAATTTTGCATTATGTTTGCTGAGTTTAAACTTAGCAACTTTTTTTAAATTCATTTTTATTGTTAGACTTATTGGGGTGACATCTGTTAGCAAGGATGACATAGGTTTCAGGCGTACAGTTCTACAGTGCATTGCTAACTTGATGAAACTTAGCAACTTCTTACATAGTTGGGAAGAGAATGGACTTAAAATGTGTTGCCCGCCTTTCATTTTATTAAATGGCATAAAATTCAATAACTCACAACAATCATTTCTAATCTCTACATGGTATTTCATCTTGGTGACATGCCATAATTCTTTTTTAAAAACGTCAAATCCTCAGAAAAGTTGCACAAATAATACAATTAATAGCCGTGTGCCCTTCACCAATTTGTCAGATGTTAACCATTTGCTTTCTTGCTCTCTCCCTCTCCAATTACACACACACACACACACACACACACACACACACACACACAGAGCTTATTTTTTTAAAAATCATGAACTACTTGTGAGTTAGTTGCAGATATCATGTCTCTTTACCCCTAAACACTCCTAAGAACAAGGGCATTCTCCAATGTAACCATAATGCAATTACCGTCCTTTGACACCCTTGCATTTTAAGTATGATAAAATCCACCCTGAGAGGCTAAATGATTTGCCTGGTTTCGACAGACCAAAGACTGAACCCAGGCCAGACATCACTGTAAACAGGGCGGGGTGAGTGGAGTCTCCATCCACATCACAACCTAGAAAAGGGGCTTGGAACGGCAGCAATGGGGAGGAATGACGGGTAGACACTGGGGTTTGATGCCACTTCCGGGTTTGGGGGAGCGTCAAATTGTAACACTCCAAAGACTTTTTAAAATAAATTATTAAATGTTATTACTCTTACATGTACTGGTGGGAGTACTTTCTTTGAACTGGGCTGGAATCCCAGTTCTGGCAATTAGGGCTCGGTAAGCTTGGGCATGTTACTTAATCTTCCTGTGACTATTTCATGACTGAAAAATTGGGGATAATAGTAGTACCCACCTTGTGGGATTGTTGTGAGGAGTCAGTGAGTGAATACATGTAAGGAGCTTAAACTATGCCTGGCACATAGTAAGAAATTAACATATGTTATCTACCATTATAAATAATATTAACATTATTACAAAAACAGTGTTTAATATGTTTACTACTCCTCAAAAATAAGGAAGCACATCCGCAAAGACTCATGTACCCCAATGTTCATCGCAGCGCTGTTCACAGTGGCCAAGACATGGAGACAACCAAAGTGCCCTGCGACACATGACTGGATAAAGAAACTGTGGTACATATACACAATGGAATATTACTCAGCTGTAAGAAAAGATGAAATACTGCCATTTGCAACAACATGGATGGACGTGGAGATCATCATGCTTAGTGAAATAAGCCAGACAGAAAAAACAAGGAACTGTATGACTTCACTCATATGCGGAATATAAAACTGAAAGCAACAAAGAAAAAAGAAATGAACAAACAAACAAACTCATGGACACAGTCAATAGTTTAGTGGTTACCTGGGGGCAAAGGGGGAGGGGGTGGCAGAAGAGGGAGGGGGTGTCAAATACAAGGTGATGGAAAGAGCACTGACTTTGGGTGGTGAACACATAATGCAGCACATAGACAATGTACTGTGGAATTGTACGCCTGGAACCTTTGTAATCCTTATTAACCAATGTCACCCCAATAAGTCTAACAATAAAATAAATAAATAAATAAACAAATAAGGAAGCACAACCCCTTCCACTGCCAAAACCAAGCAGCAGCCCCATCATGCAGACACACTGGTTGTTACACTTCGTTGTGTCTTACTTGATCCTTCCTCAAGTATGAGTGTGTGTTACCCAGGTGTGTGATCATAACGTACATATTGTTTTGTAAACTTGGACGACATAATGTAAACACTTTTCCTCACCAATAAACACGCTTCTACAATATCTTTTCTAAAATAGCCTCCAGGCTTTCCATGGCGTGGTTGTATTTACAGTCTTTTTATTTTGATTTCTGCCCTGAAAAGAATACCCTTCTAGCAAAGTTGTGACTAGAGGTGACAACACATAAGGTCATAACACGAAATTTATTTTTCATGCAATCAAGTCACATTGTTTTATTTCTTCTTAATTGGTCCCAGAAAGTGGTGCCACATGTGCATGTATTCCAGAACTTGTCACCTGAAATATTCACGTGGTCCACTGAATACAACCCAGCAGAGGACACCCCAAGAGAAGAGGATTGAAAGATTCCTCTACTATCTGTTTACCACCATGCTCAAGGCCATTATCATTGTCATTACCAATATTATATTTAAAAAATACTTCTCCAATTACGAAAGTATTTGGTCACTGTGAAGTTTCTATAGCAGACAGATATCAAAAAAGGACCCACAAAGGGGAGAACATTCGATGAGAGACTCATAGACACTGCGGGGCACGTGCCAGGCATCCACAAGGGTTAGTTCCCATTCATTCTGGCATAACAGAAGGGATCAGACAATTTCAAAGCCCAGGGCATCCCGTACCTGTTGTACAACTTGAGCAAGATCAGAACCACGGTGAAGATGATGATGACAACCACCACAATGGCAGCAACAATGGCTCCAGAACCTACGAGGAGGAGAGGATGGAGATGGCAGACATGCAAACTGAAATGCAGAGAAGCATTCAGAGACTGAGGGGGGGGACCCCAACTATGGCACCTGACATCCCCACTGGGTTAAGGGGAGGAAGAGAGAATGCTGACACTCACAGCCGGCCCCCGGACAGAGTCACACGTAGAGTGGCAGTGCACCCCTACTCCCAGTGGGACTTGGAGAGCCATGTCCTCAGCACATCACCTGCCAAATTCTGTCGTGGGCCTGATGGGCAGCATCCCTGGCCTCTACTCCCTAGATGCCAGTAGCTCTCCTCCTCCCACCCCTGTCCCCATTGTGACAACCAAAAATGTCTCCAGATATTGCCAAGTGTCCCCTACTGGTAGCATTGCCAGATAAAATACAAGATACTCATTTAAATTAGAATTTCTGACAATGGACAATTTTTTAGCCTGTCTCCAATATTGCATGGCTCATCCTTATATTAAAAAAATTGTTTAAAGTCTAAATTAACGGGGTGTCCAGTATTCTTATTTGCTAGATCTGATAACCCTATCTAGGTGGGCAAAACCACCTAGCTGAGAACTATTACTTTCAGTGAAATAAAAACAGAATCATTCCCACGTTGCTGACAGGGATTCTACCTACTTGCACTTCCCTTCAGAGACATACCTAAGCAGACCTCTGAAGGCCTCCCCACCCAGCACGGAGCAGGCTAACACACGGGACCCTGTCCCAAGAGCGACCCTTTCTAGGTGTCCATGGAAGAGGAACGCCTTGTCCTACTCCAACATCTGGCCAGCACCCCAGCCTGTTCATCATTGGGGGACTGCTCCTGTGTGTTGGGAGGCCTATTACAGAAGTATACCCCAAGTCAGCTGAAATGACCGAAATGGACCCAAACTTCCCCTAATACAATCAACTGGTTTTCTGAAGAGTAGTCCTCAAATTTTTCTTCCTGGGGACCCCTTGCTCCTAGCAAATGCTCCCCAAGAGCTAACTCTTCCCATCTACATTGATTTACTCCTTTGTGAATTGAGGGGATGTTTTTGCCTTGCAAAAATACTGTGAAAGCAGCTACACTTTAAGGTGACTCACTTAGGGCTGTCTTACAAAAGATTCAAATTTCCATTGTCCTCTAGACTCCAAAACTCCCTAAAGAAAATAGTGGTAATCATAACAAAAATATAGATTAAGTACTTAGCATGCATCATGGCTATTCTAACTCTTTACATGGGCTACCTCTTTTAGTCCTAATGGGGTAGCTTCATTAATATCCCCATTTTAGAGATGAAGAAACAGACACAGAGCAAAGTCACACGCTCAAGGTCACCCAGTTGTAGACTGACCAGATGTACCATTTTAAATGGGACAGAAAACAGCAGTACTGTCCTGTTTTATATGGTACATACGGTCAGCCTGGTTTCATTGGGCTAAATTCAAGGTGTCAGTAGGCTGACCAGATGTGCCGTTTGAAATGGACAGTGACGGAGTCCCCTGGTGGTGCAGTGGCTGAGGCTTCGGTGCTGTCAGCACTGCGGCCTGGGTTCAATTCCCAGCCAGGGAGCTACCCACATAATAAAAAAAAAGAAAAGAGAAGGGACAGTACCATTGTTTTCTGTCCCATTTAAAACGGGATGTCTGGTCAGCCTGCCCAGTTGGCGAGTGGCAGAAGTGGGACTGAGACCCAGGCAGTTCATCCCCAGAGGCCAAGTTCTTGACCTCTATACTGAAAGCTGACTACGACACTGTCCGCCACCCCTGCCCTGGCTGCCGAGCCAAGTTGACCTTACTCTTGTACAGGAAGTCTTCTTCTCTGGTCACATTCAAGGAGAAGAAGGTAGTACCCCCCAAAGGGGTGGCTGTGGTCATCCTGATCCTGGTGAGAACAAAGATAAAATTTTGTTTCAAATCAAGAGTAAGCTTTGTAATCCTTGTATGATGCTTCTTTTGGCCATTACCTGGATAATTGGAGAATATTCCAGCCTTCAGTTTCCCTTAGCAGCAAGTCAATACAGGGCCTTTGCTATATGAGGTCAGACAATTAATTTTGCAAACTCATCCTAGAAAAAGTGCTACATACCTCACTGCTGAATATCACTGCGGTCACCTTCGAAGTACTCCCCTTGGGAAGCTGTGCATGATGCCAGTGCCTAGTCCACCCTTCAAAGCAGTTTTGGAACTCTTTTTCTGGAATGGCCGTCAGAGCTGTCATCATACCTTGCCGAGGTTAGGACACCTTACTAGTTACTTGTACAGTGCTGCCAACATAAGCGCAAGGTGGCAAGTTTGTGAACTTAATTGTCAGATTTTGGGGACGATGACAGCTCTGGTGACTATTCCAGAAAAGGAATTCCAAAATTGCTTTGAAGGGTGGACCAGGCGCTGGCATCGGTGCACAGCTTCCCAAGGGGTACTCTGAAGGTAGTGGTATTCAGCAATGAGTTATGGAGCACTTTTTCTAGAATGAATTACAAAATTAATTGTCCGACCTTGTATATCCATAAACGTAGTCTATACCTATAAACACAGTGTATATCCATAATAACCATTGTATGTACTGCGGGGCTATGTATTTATTAAACAAATATGAGTACTGATCGAGCGTGTAAGTGACTGACCTGTCCCAGGTGCTGGGACTACACTTGTGAAATAAGACAAACTCCTGGCCTCCGGAAGCTCCTATTCTAGTGAGAGAGACTGTACATTTGACCACAGCATCTCCCCAGTGGTCCCATTCTAATCCGGCAGCAAAAGCCCTTCGTGAGCCATTTCAACCCTCTGTCTCCAGCCTTTCAGCTATTCTCACCAATCTTTGCCAAACTGCTGTGACGATGGACCAGTCTATTGTCCCCTGATCATTCCCGGTCTTTGCTGCCTCTGGGCTGCCCGCCCCGGGCTTTGGCCTCCCCAGATCCTCACAGCGGGCCTCTCCTGAGAGCCCTCACTTCTGGGCTGCAGTGTCTCTGCCCTCCCAGCTCCTGATGGAAACACCCCTCCATGGGGGTCAGGTCACCTGCACCCAAGCTGGGGGCTCCAGTGGCTGTGGCCAGCCCTGTCAGCAGGAGCCTCAGCCTCAGAATGACACTCTGTGCCCAGGTCCTGGCGATCCATAGGATGGGCTCTGCCTTCACTTGTTCTGCGCTCCTTTAAGCCTAGGGCCCTGCCTGTAACCTCCCAGCTCTTGTCTGTCCCCTCCTCCTGAAGGTCAGATCCTCAGGACTCCCAGCAAGGAGTCCCCTCGGGCTCTGCCTACTGCCTCCAGACACTGGCCAACATATCCTCCTGGCTGGACTTCCCGTGTCCCACCACCTTCCACAGGCCCAGGTCGGCATGTCCCTTCAAAATGAACACATCCTCCAAGACGCAGCCCAGGGAGACTCCCGCCCAGACAGAATGAGCCCGTCTGTCCTCTCCACTCGCACAGCTGCGCTCTGCAGAGGACACGCTGCCGCCTGGGCCTCGCGTGCTTTGCCTGGCAGTTCACTCCCCGTGGTCACTGTCAGGTCCCTGAGGGCAGAGGCGGTTCTTCTTCAGGTCCCTCCGCCTCCCCGCAGCCGAAGTGTCTGCATCCTCTCACCAGTGGAAGTACAGCGGGAGGAACTGAACTTCTCCCGGCTTGGTTCGATCATTTGTAAAATGAGGCAGCTTTGCCCAAGGGAGCTGAGGGTTCGAGGTCAAGTACGCAAAGTGCTTTTAAGTGCTCAGTTAATGGTAGCTCTTAGGGTTATAGTGGGTATTAGTAAACATTTGCTGAGCTGAATTAGAGACAGATGGCTCTGGAGCTCAAAATAGGGAAAAATTTTTTCTATAAAAGTAAGAAGCAACCCATATGCGAATACAGAATAGAAGTCTTCCCCCTCACCCCCGCCTCACTGCTCCCCATCCCACATAAAGAGTTTTAACATGTATCTGCCTAAACCATCTGCTTCTACCCCACCGGTATCAAGCTGAGAAGACTCACCAGTAATGCTGTCTCCAATTCCTTTCAAAAACAGAAAAGAGGCGAAGGGGTGGCCCCCGATCAAGGGTCTCTTAGTGAGAGATGGGGCTTAATCGCCCAATAAGCTAAAACCTGCCTGAGGACACATCCACCATTAAACCAACACGTACAAAAATGACAGAAGCCACCATCCAGGTGCCTTTCACGTGGCAAGACCTTGTGCCAGGAACTTTTTATCCATGCTTTTATTTAATTAGCAGATGCGCTATGAAATAGGTTTTCCTCTTCCCTTGTTTCAAATGAGGACGCTCAAACTTGGGGACATAAAGCTGACTTTCCATGCTCACACAGCCTGGAAGCAGCAGAGCTGGCACTTGAGCCGGCCCTGCAAACATCAGCGCCGGTACCCTTCCCACTGCACCACCCTGCCCCTGGCACACACTAGGGGGGTCTGTGACAAGGCACCAAACACCCATGCACACAGGTGCACCGACACACACTGACCAGTAATGCAGCAGCCTAAGGCCACCAGGACACAGGTCCCTCTGCAGGTCCTTTAGGATGGCCTCCTGGGAACCTCCCGAGGTCCAGGTGCAACTCCCTTTCCGATGGGCCCGGCCACTCTTCCTTCCGAGGGAGCAGTGAGCAATCTCAGAGCACGTCTTGCCTCCTCTGGGGACTGAGGGCTCTCAATGACATCTCTGTTCCTGCCACATCAGAGAAGGTGGGAGGGAGGGTGATGGAACATCCATGGCCAAGGACGTGGGTGTTTTCATGTGTGGGGCCCCAGCGAGTCTTGTTAACCAAGTGAGGTCCAGCAGGGGGATATCAGTGTCCACCATGCCTGCGACCAGGGCCCGTGGCTATAGAAAAGAGGGGCGTGTACCAGGAGGGTGAAGCTGGCCTTCTCTGATGAAGGTTAATTTAATAATGATGATGATGATGATAATGAGCTCAGGGCTTTCTGTGAGGGGGCTCATTAAATCTTCATCTCTATCTGGTAAGGAGGGTACAGTCCGTGGGCCCATTCTACAGAAGAGGAAACTGAGGCTCAGCGTAGTGTGAATCGATCTAAGTGCCCAAAGCTAAAGTGTAGTGGTGCCAGCAGGCAAGCCGGGTCTGCCCGAGTCCACAGCCCCTTTTCCATCATCCTCCCACTGATCGCACAAACGGCCCAGCACCCAGGGCCCCGCCGCCCTGGGCTCGACGGCAAAGCGCGCACCGGCTGGGCCGCAGCACAGCCCTCGCCCAGGCGCCCGAGCTTGACGGTCCTACCTGGCCGCCCCTGCCCGGGGCCACACTCTGAGCCTCTGTATTAAGCAAAGGCTGAATCACAGTTACAGAATCACCAAGAAACTGTTGTTCCTGGGTCGCTTACGAACGCCCTTGCATGGGAGGTCGGTGTGGGGGTGATGTGGGGCGTGACCATTTACTCACCGAGCCACCCCGCTCTGTTCCTTGGTCAAGTGTAGGAGCCACATCTGGAAGCTAAGTGTCGCCAGGCCCACCTGTTCACAATCTCTCCCCTACTGCTCGGCCTCAGGGGTACCCTGCTTCCGAAACATCCTCCCCTGGATAAGACAACAAAGACACCGACAACCCCAGCTGACCCCCTACTCCAAGGCCAACCGTAACTCAGAGTAACCTACGAGTGCCCTCAACCCGCCAAAACATTTGACATTGACTCCCCCGATCGCCTGAGAGGCGGGGGGCTCAGCACGACTTGCTCTCCCCCACACACGAGAGCCTCACTCCCGTGAAACAGCAGCTGGGATGTTTCATGATCAGAAAATTAACCTTCACGTTGGGACCTCACCCATTGGTTTTAACTCCCTTCCCACAAAGGTAATCTGCTCCCCCCCGTACACAGGACAACTGTCAGGTTTCAAAGTATGAAAGGTTCAACTCTAGCTTCCGCCTGGATTTGACCTCCCAGCAATAGGTGGCACGTTCCTTTGAGCTTCATCTACAAACGGCAGCAAACGTCCCGTGATCCCAACCTGTTTCTAAGTAGAGAAGCTTTGTGTCCTTGAAAAAGGGCATTATATATTCTCTCCTGATCTTCTCCTCCGGGAAAACTATTCTCAGCTCCTTCAAACCATCTTTAGGGCGACAGTGTCCCTCAAGGGCTCTTCATTTCTCCGTGTGTCAGTGTTTCTCTTAAATACAGCACCGCAAACCAGAGACATGCCTCCAGACAGGGCCCGAAATGTCCAGAATGAGCTTTCTCTTGATACTTAACAGCCCTGAGCCTGAGTTCTGCTATTTACTAGCTGTGTGACTGTGGTCAACTTTCTTCACCTCTTGGGCTTTCTGAAACGTAAAACAGGACGTACAAACTCCACAGGGTTGTTGTGAGAATTAAATGGGATGAGACGTGTAATATGTTTAGTACAGTGGCTGTGCATTAACCCTATTTATATTACACTGAATTGATGCAAACAAATAGCCCATTAGCTTTATAGGTAGCCACAGCATATCACTTATACACACCCTGTGGATAAGCCCCCAAACCTTTTTAGACTTTTTCTTATGCTTGTTTATGGTCAATCAAAGAAAGCCCCAAGATCAATAAGTCACAGGGCTTTCTAAACTGCAAAATGCTATGGAAATAAAAGGGCTTGGCGACTGCATTATGAATGGTGACACTATTAGGATGAGCTGCTGTCCAGTAACTAGGTCTCCATTATGCTCTTGTGTAAATGGCTTTTCGAACTTAAGTGGAGGGCTTTGCATTGATTCCTGTTAGCCTTGACCTTGTTGATTTGGACCCTCAGGAGAGAAACTCTTAACTCCTCCTGGGTGTATTCTGACGGGATTGTGACAGAGCACATTGTCTGGGAACGCATAGTCCAGCAAGGGCTGTGGGGTGAGGTACACCTGGGTTTTAAACTTGACCTCACCGCTGGTCAGCTCTGTAGGTTGCCAGCTGCCCCGTAGGCCTGAGTGTTTTCATCTGTAAACCAGGGTTAACACCCACTACCGTGTTGTGAGAATGAAAGAGATGCAACTGCCCAGCGCAGCGCCTGGTGGATGCTGGGTGACCAGTGAATGTCGGTTCCCAGGCCCTTCCTTCTTGCCCTTCTGCCCCCAGTCTGCCTTCTCCCTGCTCTTCTTGGAGCTTGAACTCCCGCTTCTCCACCCGGTCAAGTGTTTGCTGCATTTGGTCAAGCTCCCTACGTTATGAACAGGGGGTTCCGGGAGCCAGACCGTGAAGCATGGTGTCCAAAGGAGGGGATTGAGGAGGGATTCACACGAACTTCCGGAGGGGTCAACCTTCCCCTCCATCTTCATTGAGGGCAGAGACAGAGGCAATAGTGAACCCTCCTCCATGAAGGCAACAATCCTAAAGGGACTGGTAGGGTGCAGGGACTGCTGGGTGGGCAGGGGAAGAGCACGCTCATAACTTGGGTGAGAATCAGCAGAGCATGGTTGCCTTTTTCACGTGACTCCTCTGGACCTTGGTTTTCCCATCTGTAAAATGGCACAGTTTGGAGATGATCTCTAAGAGCCTTTTCAATCTGCAGTTCTCTTCACGGAGCAGCCATTCATAGCTTAACTGGACAACTAGTGTCTTCCAAAACCTCATCTTTTTTGGCAGATACTGACTCAGGGCATGTTGGGGGGAAGTCGGTGTGTGCAATTCGTGCGGGAAGGCAGGAATCCTTCCCAGAAGACAGTGGAGACTGGAACAAATCGAGGAGAACTTCACAGAGGGGTTTTGGCTGGGCAGCAGCAGTGCACAGGGGACCCTTTGGAGCAAACCTCCGAACACTGTTGGGTACATCGTAACCCAAGTCTGCCTGAATCCTAACTGGCCACCTCCGACATTCTCCATTCCTGTTGGGTCCCGTATCATTTCCCCCACTCCACCTGTCCTGCCTGTGTACGTCACAGCCCCTAAAGGTGGGGTCTGATTGTCTTAATGCTCCCTTGAACTTAGGGCCATATACAATTATATGCTTAATACATGTTCCTTGTGGTTAGTTCCCAGAAATTAGTAAGCACATTTCTTGTTGTATTTATCCGTCCATTCTTTCAGCCTCCCATCCATTCACGCACCCACCCATCCATCCACTGTGCACGTATTTTGCTCCCACCTATTCTGTCCATGTGCCCTGTTATTCTTTCAACCAGTGCTGACCATGAACATGGCACAGAGAGGATTTAAACAAGGACCATGGGGATCACATCCTTAGAGCTCAAAGAAGTTGAGAAATGCAATTGTTTCCTTTACAAATCTTTCCTTCGACCAATAATGATTGGGGAAGCAGCACTGATTACAGAGAAGGGCCCGATCAATACCATATTGAAGGCCTACGGGGTCTGGAAGTCTGGGGTCTCGGCCTACCACGTCCGTGAAGTCTTATCCACCCACCCTGTCAAATTCCGGCTCGAACATCCTTTGTTTCTGGTCTCTGTGGCTCACGTCGTCGTAAAGAAAGGTGCCTCAAGGAGCTCGCAACCCAAGACATGCAAATCTAAGTTCCACGTACAAGAGTTAGAAATAGAAGTTCCAGATGAAAGTGGTCACAAGGCTGATTTTCGCCTGGTGCCCAAAGGGTGGCCCAGGCTGTGCCAGGAGTCAGCGCGAGGAAGAGACCTGTGGGCGCCGTGGCTGAGCCTGACTGAGGGCTGCAATGTGACCCATGGCTTCCACGTGCCTCTCTTTGGGGCCAAGCCAAGCTTCCAAGGGGCCTCAAACTACAACTGAGCTCCCGTGTAAATCTCCAGGTGTCCCAATACTGTCCCTAAGGGGAAGAAAGGCTCAAAGTTTAAAAGTTTATGCCCCTCTACAAGTGACACCCCAGCAAGGCTTCCAGCCTTTCCCGACCGAAGAAATCCACAGTCTCCCAGGCGGATCTCGGGACCCCCTCTGCTTTCAGATCAGATGGGGTGTGGGCTTCGTGAATCCCCGGTAGGTGGGGACAACGACCACCTTCAGCAGGACCTCCAGTCCCTCAGCTTCCCATGAAGATTTGTGGAGGTCACATCTCTCAAGAGAAAAGTGAGGAAGGCAGACAGAATAGGGGGGATCTCGGGACCCCTCCCACGGGACTCGCCCTGCTGTTGTCACTCCCCTGATACCACCCCCTCACTAGTAATCCCTGCCCCAGGCTAGGCAGCCACAGGAGGAAGTTCCAGGCAAAAATGCAACTAAATGGAACTCACGGGGCACAAGGAGCCCACCAGTTTAAGCTGGTTCCTAACACCTGCGCAGTAAGAGTTACAAGGACCTTCGGGTCACCTGAGCCTAATTATACCTTCATTAGCATATCATACACTGCCCGGAAATTCATTAATATAACAGAGTGAATTCTGGGAAAGAACATGCTTAGCAAAGGTGATGTCATGGACCCCCTGTCAATCAGAATTGTCAATCAAGAGGTCCCACACCCAGATAGGCGGAACCACTCACAACTAAAGAAAATAAAACTACCAAAACCTCCTTAATCGGGGCTCTTGAGCCATTTGCCTGCTTGAGCCCGCTCCTACCTCTTAAGTGTGCTTTCTCCCTTGATCCACTCTTGCTTCTTGGGAGAGCACTCTTTACTTCTCATAAACTATTCTGTCACCACTTTTTAAAAAAAGTTTATGCCCCAAATGAACACGTGAGAAAAAAATAATTCCACCCTGACATCCTACTCGGGAAGGGAAGGGATATAACCCTTACGGAGACACTAACACGATTACATGAGAAATCTTGGGGGACCACTGGACCCTGTGCTCCCCCAAGATTCCTCATGTAATCAATACAGCAGGGCGAGTTGTTATCTCCTCTCTGCCGACAGAGAACAGAGGCGCAGAGAGGGTAAGTGACTTGCTCAAAGTCCTACAGCAAGTGAGTGGAGGAGTCACGACACGGGAATCCACGAGGCCACGGGGAAAGGAGAGAAGCCAAGTGCATGGGGGGGGGGGGGCCGACCTGGGTCTGAAAGCAGGAATTGCTGATGGCTGACTGTGACTTAGCAACCTGCAAAGGGGCCAGGCAGGACCAGGGAAACCAGTCAAAGCCCATCACACCGGCAGAGCCCCAGGAAGACTCAGGAAGGAGTGGCAGCAGATGCCACCAAAGTTGGGGTGCTGAGGAGTTTGCAGCTCAGCTCCATCCACCCCCCACCCCACCCCACCCCCGGGCCCTCCCTGCCATTGGCTCCCTCCACCCAGCAGATCGGTAAATTCACCAGGGACCCCCTGCTCCCGATCCTTCCGTCTTGAGACTCTCCCAGCCTCCAGGTTTGGGTCAGGACGTGGCCCCTCACCCGCCCCAAGGCTTTGCCTGCCTCCCACACCCCATTCCAGAGGAACACCCTTCCCCTTTCCTGCCCAAGCTAGGCCTGGCAGGACAGGAGGTGGGGAAAGGATCCCGCTCAGGCCTCCGCGGTGAGAGCTGGCCCCCCGCCAGTCACAATAGGCCCCGAGATACAGAGGGATGTTTGTCTGGGGGACCCATGGTTTCATTTCAACCTTCGCCCTCCCTTTGGCCCACTGCCCCTCTTTTCTCCCCTCCCTCTCTGGTGGCACTGCCAGCCTCAGCTTGTTAGGAAATGAGATGGACATGTTGCACAGGCCTGGGCAGCCCCCTGTGGGCTGGGAAATCCGACAAAGGGGTGTAGGGTGGCAGTGGTGAGGGTGGCCACAGAGAGGGCGGGGGGCGGGGGCGTGTGGGAGGCAGGAAAGGCTCTGGACAGAGGGGTGGGGCCGCCGAGAGGGCTCCCGAGAGGGCTCGTTCCGGACTCCCCCACTGACTAGAGGAGCGACTGTGAGCAAGGTCTCCCCTCTCCTCTCCAGGCCTCAGTTTCCTCAGCTTTAAAATGGGGGTGACTCTCTAATTCTTCCGCTGAGGACAAACATAAATAAGACAGTGAACTTTCAAAGGGTCCGGTGTAGTGAAGGAAAGGTTTTGGAGTCCGAGGAACCTGGGTTCAAATCCCACCCTACACTCACTGTTGTGGGCAGCTTACGAACCTTCCACGAGCCTCATTTTCCCCATTTGGGGAAAAAGAAGGTCTGTGTGTGACTAGGTAAGACTGTAAGGACCGAATAAGCACTGAAAGAAAGTACCTTGCCCAATAAACAAGTTTGAGTGACTGAGTTATTCAGGGACACATCGTGACTTTGGTGGGTCCCTCCGACCGTAATAAATTTTCATGGGCTGTAAACATTTCTTTTCTGATGTGAGAAAAAAGTGGAAACAAATCCCCTCCCTCCCAAAAGTTGTTTTTTTACCCTCCTTGATTTAAAAAAAAAAAATTAGAATATTTTGGAGGGGCCTCAAGCCTACATCAAACTGGAACTTACGATGCCCAGAAAGTCCCCACAGGTTCTGGACCCTGCAGACCCCTCCAGTCTCACCTCCGTCTGAGCTCAGCCCTGTCGGTCCTGTCTATCCCTGCCACGGGGCCTTTGCATATGCCCGCGCACTCTTGCCAGCCCGGGGATGCTCACGACGCTTTCGCCCAAGCGGTCCCTAAATGCCTGTGCTGTGCACTCTCTCACCGCGGGCTGTAGCTTGCTTCTTGCATTGGATGAACACTGGGTCCCACACCCGACTCTGAGCTCCACGGTGCAGGGGCTGTGTCGGCTTTTATTCACCGTTTGAAGCCCCTTGGCCCATTGTGTGGCCGCATAGCTGTGAAATGAAACGAGTGAGCAGCGGGCGTTCGGTATTGGCTGGGCAAACTGCAGCACCAGCAAGGATCAAGCACAGGCCGTCTGGCTTGGGTCTTCCCACCGCATGGGGCTGCCACCATGATGCAGATGTGACACTAAAACACCGTGAGTGCTGGGGAGAGAGGGGGAGGGTGCAGAGCAGGGCGCTGGGGGAGAGGGCGGGCTGCCTCGAGTGGCACCATGTGGTCATTAAGCTCCTGGGCTGTGGAGTCAGTGACCTGGGTCTGAATCCCTGTGACGTATTAATAGCTCCTATTTACTTAGTTCTGAGTGCCAGCCCGCCTCCTAAGTTCTTCATGTTCGTGTCCCCACCCTGAGTGGAAAGCATATTATGGTTTAAAATCTTTATATGTAGCACCTGAGGCCCAGAGAGGTTAAGTAACTTGTCCAAAGTCACAAACTGAGGTGGGTCGTGAGCCCAAGGAATCTGGCCCAGGGTCTGCTCCACGTTTTGAGGGCACAACAATAGAAATAACCATTTCATAACCACTATGTGCCAAGCACATTTATAAAAACTTTACAGATAACCTTTCCTTTGTACGGTCTTTGTATGTATTTTATTACTCATTTCAGTCATAGTAACCCTATGAGGTGGGCGTCACTATCTCCATCTTACAGGTGAAGAAACTGAGGTCCAGAGAGGTTAAGTAACTCACCTTTGGTCACACAGCCAGCAAAAGGGACGGAACTGGGTGGGACAGAGTCCGTGCTTTTAACCACTGCCCTTCACAGCTTCTGCTCAGTGAACGGGCCTCGTTATTACCATTTCTCTGGGGTCCTGTAAGGTGGAGAAGCGGGGAGCAGCAGTCTGCCTGGGAGGAAGAGCACGAGAGGCCTGGGGGGCAGGAGCTGGGGACGAGCACATTCAGGAAGGGAAGCACAGACGTGGTGAGGGGATGGGGCAGTGAGGGTCCCGGAACGGTGGAGCATGAGAGGTGAGGGATGTATGGGGATTAACTGGGAGGTGACGCCACGGGGCGCAGTAGCACGACAATGATGCGGGTGTGACACTGAGACACCTGCTCCCTCAGGGCTCCCTGTGTTACGGATTCTGTATGAGACGGACCCGGCTCTCCTGGGTGCCCTTTGGAAAGTTACTTAACCTCTCTGTGCCTCCATTCCTTTTCTGTAAATGGAGGTAAAAAACAGGACCTCCTTCATAGGGCTACTGTTTGGGTGACATGACATCATGAAGCTGGAGACCCTGACAGAGTGGCACGAAGAAGCCCTTTAATGTATTTCATTTCCCTCCCCTCCCCCACCTCTGGGAAGATCTTCTCAAACCTCCAGTCTCACCAGAATTAAGGCTAAAAGCAGCGACTAATTTAGAATCACCAAAATCCCTATAGACCCAGGTTGATAGGTGAGAGAGGAAGAGGAAGGAGGGGAAAATGTCAAGCTCTCCAGTTTCAAAATGGGTCCAAGGCTGAGAAAAAAGGATAATTAGAATCTATTTTCTTCTTCCTGCTGTGTCAACTCAGGGTTACATAACTGCACTTCTCGGCGAGGTACCCCTTGGGGGCCTCCAGAAGGCAGGGTTGGCCGCGACAGAAATAAATATTTCTGTGCTGGCTGCCCAGGTCCTGAGCAAACAGCACAGCCTGGAGGGGAGGTCGTGATGAGGAGGAAGCGGGGTGAGGAGGGCTCTGCTGGGAACAGGCGACCTGCGTTCCAGGCCCAGCCCGCCTCACAGGACGCACATCCTCGGTGACATCCTCGTTGACACGCTTTCGTTAGCATGGCCTAGGAGAGGTCCCTGGGGGCTGCAGAGTCACGGAAGCTTCGGTCAGTTCTCTCTGCAAACAGAACCAAGTCTCCTCCCCACCCTGGCCGGGCATGCCAGGCCTTCACGCCTCTCCCCTGGGTCCCCTCCCATCCACCCCATCTTGGCACCCATACACACGGCACCTTGGCTCTGCGAGTTTCCCCCTCCGTCAGAGTTTGTCCCCTCTCCTGGAATGTCCTTCCCTCCCTGTGAACTGGCAGTGTGGTGGAGTGGGCAGGGGTATGGGTTTTAGAGTTAGACCCGGGCTTGGGTTCAGGCTTAGTTAAGTCATCTTGGGCTTGTGGCTTAACGCCCTGACCCCATTGCCTCCTGAGCTTTGTGGTCCCGGGCTCATTCTTTGTTGCAACAACTGGATGAGATAATGATGGCTCATACTAAGTGCCGATGACTTAGCCTTACTGTATTAACCAGGCACGTGGGAGAGCTGGCCTGCACAAGTCAGTCAGCAATGCACACCGAACCCCCAGCCGTGTGCCTGACGCAGAGGCGACACTGAAAATGCTGGTTTCCTTTCCCCGCCCCGAGACCTGCTCAAAGCCTCCTCACCAATCTCAAGTAGGTCAGTCAGTCTCTTTTGAGAATCTTCACAGCGTCTCACTGGTACCTAAGTCACAGCACTTAGCACACGAAAGTGCTCTAGTTAGTGGGTAGACAGGTCTCTCATCCCTTCTGTTCTAGCTCCCTGGGAGCCAAAACATGCCTTAGTCGTGGTCACACTGCCACACTCAGCGTGGGGTCTGCCATTTAGAAGGCACTTGAATAATGAATAAATGAATGAATGAATGCACACACATGCACGTGCAAAGGCTGCATGGAAGAGATGTGCTAAGCAGACGCCTGAGGATGGACTGGCTTTGAACATACACTCAACCTTCTGGGCTCTGGGTCCCCGAGCCCTGGTGATGGCCATCTGAGTCCCTCACTCAGCTCTCCATACTGACTCCAGACTCCAGAGGCAAGTCACACCCTCTCCTGGGCTCTCATGCAGCTTGGACTTGGACCATAATTTTTTAGTCAATATCCAGGATACTTGTCCTAGCAAAGGATTTCTAGGCCATGAGGAGCCCAAGAGGAGACCTGGAAGCTACGGAACAAATGTAGAAATACTGGACTTCCAGGTTAGGCCGGTGGCTTATGAATTGTAGACTTACTTTCACAGTGCCTGAGCTGGCCATGCACCCAACATACCATTGTCTAAGAAATGCTCGGTGGATTGGGGGACAGCATGCTTTTCGCACCATTGTGGGGCTGGGACATGCTACTGTGAAGGAAGGGAAGTCACCAGACTTCTGCCCTGGGGTCCCACTTCTTGGAAAAGGAATTAGGAGTACAGAGCTGCCAAGACCTTAGCCTTCTGCAGTGTCTCTCCGTCATTTGGCTACAGAATAAAGTCCTAAGTCTTTGTCTTGGCAACCAAGGTCTTCTGTGAACACTCCTCAGTCTTAGCCACCAGCACGTGTCTCGTACTTTCTCCCTGACCCGAGGCAGAAAGAGCGACTTCCTATCGCCTCAATTCACCAGAGCTTCCTGTTTCTCCATTCCCTTGACTCTGGGTGGGCCCTACGATGAATAGGACCACTAAAACATGGCGGAAGTGACACTGGAAGTGACATGGGGATAGCCTTTCAGTGGCAGCTTGTTTCCTCCTCAGAATCCTTCCTCCTGGGAAGCTCCCTCTCAGACCCACCGCCATGCTGTGAGAAGCCCAAGGCACATGGAGAGGCACAGGCAGGCACATTGGTACACAGCCCCAGCTGTGCTCTGACCTGACAGCAGTGTCACTACGCAGCCATAATTGAGCCACTTTGGACACTCAGGCCAGGTGAGCCTTCAGCTGACCCAACATCAGACCCAAACCACGTGAGGGACCTCCAGTGAGAACCACCCAGCTGAGCCCAGTCAACCTACAAAGCCACGAGAGAAAACAATAATGAGTTGTTTTCAGCCACCAAGGTTTGGAGCAGTCGGTCACACAGCAACTCTCTTCCCAAATCTACACGAGTCTAAACCTTCCTCCATCATGAGACCCAACAGTCTCCCCCTGCCCAGGTCACCTCTTCCACCTCTGACCATAATGGCTTGGCATTGAGATCACTAAATTCCCCTTTAAAATATTTACACAGTTTATTCTAAACAGAAACTCTCCATCACTTCTGACAATAAAAAACCAATGTCCCTTGCCATCAACGGAAGGTAACAAATTAGGTGACTCAGATCAATGTCATTAATTCCAGTTGGACAGTGTTACCTCCCAGTGTCTGAGCCCAAGGCTGGCCCTCCTTTTTGCTGCAAAGATGAGCAAGTGTCGCGGTGCCACTGGCAGCCAGACTGAGCTCCGGTATTGGGACAGCACAGCCTATCAGCTTCCGGATCCCTGGACCACACGTCCGGAGTCACGTGTCCTTAAATTCAACAGTTCCAGGCAGTCCTGTGATTCTCCCCTTTCCTGACTGACAGGCACGCCAGGTCCCCAGCCTGGCGAGTTCTGCCCTGTTTGGAGCTTCTTCGGCCTCTCCAGTATTTTTCCATAATTAAGTGTCCCTATGTCCCAATCCCTTCCACCTAAAATGCTGGGTTCTGCTTCTGCTTCTTGCACTGGCCCCGGACTGAAACACCCTCCCTTCCCACAGTATCTCCTGGATTTGTTTCTTTTATTATTGAAGTCTTTCCTCTGCGAGTATTTTCAATGTGGGTCTTTGTGAGGCCACCTTCTGTGGCTTTATTTGCCTAAGAATATTTTTATGGTGACCTCATGTTTGAATGACAATTTGGCTGGCTTTAAAATTCTGCATTGAAAGGGCTCTTTTCTTTCCATTCTTAATAACATTGCTTTTTAACTTCCTGTACCAACTGTTGTTAGTGACAAGCCAACGGGACGGTCTTCCTTTGCAGGGGACATTATTTCTCTCTGCTCTGCCTGCCCTTCATAGCCCCAATTTCACCACTATCTGTGTGTGGACTATTCCATGAGTCCTTTCAATCCGAGTTCATTCATTTTTCTTTAATTCTGGAACATTTAATCTCCATTATTTCTTCAATTATTTCCTCTTCTCCGTTTCTATTTTTCTTTTATTTCGGGACACTTGTTTCCACTCTCCATCCTCTTAGCTTTGCTTTCGCTTTTATTTATCTTTTATCTTTTCCTGCTTCTTTCTGGGGCAGTTCTCAATCTGATCTTCCTCTTTACTAGTTAATTCAATTGTACCCATCCTGAGACTTATGTTCTCTATTGTTCTCTAAATATTATATATGTTTTCACAGCTAATGTTTTCCCTTGGTTCGCTCCTATTACTTCTTGCTCTTGAATTATTGTAGGCCTACCCTCCCTTATCCCCTCGCATATAATTATGCTTTACTACCTTGGTCCATCTGGTTCAAGAATTCTGCTTCAGATGGCACACGTAGCTTGGCTTATAGCCTTTCTTATACAGTAGCTGTACTTTCTCAGGTGTCTAATTATACAGCTTGGGGGTGCTAGCTATCTGTCCGCTAATATGCCCTGGGGAAGGGCCAGAGGCTTACAGAGAGGAGAAAAGACGAGCCCCAGGGCGCAGAGCCGCCTCCCCTTCGCCAGCCCCTCCTGGCTGGCACTTGGCCTCTAGGACAGTAAGGCCGTGCCTTTGAGCTCCAAGGGAGAAAGCGCCTTGGCAGGAGGCAGACTCCCACAGTGGGGTGCCACAGGCTGGGGTGGGGGGACCTTGATGGGAGACTGACTACCTGAACTCTTGCCTCTTAATCAATTCCTCACTCCGTCCAGGCTGCAAGCTGCCCCAGACCACCCCGGGCTGCAGCGGCCGACTCCTGCACTCCGGGGGCAGCACACAAAACCGGGGAGCAGCCCTAAGGGGCAGGACGGCGCAGAGCTTCCGGGTTCAGGCTCTGAGGCAGCCAAACTTCCGTTCATTCCACACTGAACACTTGCATGCACCAAGGCGATGTGCTGGGTGACGGGGTCACAGTGGGAAACGTCCTTGCCCTCATGGAGGTTATGCTGTGACAACAAACGAACAGACTCCAGTCCCAATCCTGGCACTGCCACTCGGCCAGCTCACTTAGTCTTTCTAAGTTTCGGTTTCTTCATCTGCAAAATGAAGATCATAGTGTCCATCCCCCGGATTACTGGGGCTTTTGGGAAACGAGTGATTCAGACGATGCCTGGCACACTGAGAACGCTCAGAATGCTCATTATTAATTATTACTAGAACCAAGGACATCGTTAGCGGGGATTAGGTAGGAACTAGGAGCTGCTTTTAAAAGGTAAATGATGGGAGTTCCCTGGTGGGGTAGTGGCTTAAGGCTTTGGTATTGGTGCTGTCAACGCTGTGGCCTGGGTTCAATTCCCAGCCAGGGAGCTACCCACATACAAAAAAAACCCAAAAACAAAAAAAATAAAAGGTAAATGAACTCCTTTTGTCCTGGGACAGGCCAGTTGGCCTGAATGCCTGTAACGGGAGTGGAGAGGCAGGTGAGACATGGAGGACAAGCAAACCAAGTTCCATCTTCCTGAGAGAACTATTAATACCACGGGTCCCTTTGGCCCAGTTCTTTGCTTGTATCTTTTAGGGACCCACGAGAATGTTTTCATTTCTTTCAAAATCAAAATGCAAAAGGAACCTTTAGGTTGAAGAAAAAGTGTTATAATATACCAGTGCAGTCACTAGTGTCATTGCACATGTTTTTGATGGAGGAAGGGGACCGTGAAGGCAAAAGTGCCTAGGGCCTGGGCACGTCCGCGGTCAGAACGCGTCCCTGCTCGGCTTGGTGACAACCAGCAAGTTGCTCATGTCTCTGACCCAGGGAATACAGTCCAGCTTCCTGGGATGCTGTGGGTGTACAGGGACTGAGGCATGCGGAGCATGTAGCACTGTGTAGGCACCAGCAAGCTCTCAGCAAACAGGAGTTAACTGTTTGTCTCCTGGTGGGACCTGCAGGGGAAAATCTTAGGAAACCTGGAGGAGGGTGGGGGAATTGGGTACCGCAGTGGGAGAACAAGTTACAAACACGTTTTGTTGCACAACTGGCTGAAGAGATACCCTCAGGTGGAAGAATAAGCAAGGCCAGGCTGTGCTGGGCGTCGGCAAGAAACCAGATGGCAGCAAGAAGAGTTATCTCTGAACTCCCAGCCCTGGCTCCCAGGCAGGTGTTAACGCTGAAGCGGCAGAATGAGCGAGGGAGGGAGCGAAGGAATGAGTGAATTGTGGAGGGATTTAAAAACTCTGTGGTTGCTGGCCCTAAAAGTAGGCTCAGCAGGTCCTGGGACACAAGTTTCTCCAAAGGGGAAGGGAAACTGATCTTTCTTCAGTGATTGCTCTGGATGGTATTCACAGAAATAAATTAGGAAACGGAGGCCCAGGGAGGTGATGTGGTGCTCGAAAGCAGAGGCCTAAGTCCCTGCTCCTTATCCCTTCTCACTGCTGGCATTTCTGTGCAAGGCTGCCCTGGAGCAAGGCTTGCTGGCCCTCGGTGGTCTGCACCAACCCCCCACTCCTCTTCCTCTGGGCCCTCCCCCCTCCCACCCCCCACAGCTATCAGGGGATCTGACAGCCCCGCCGAGGGCCCCAGCAGCACAGGAGTGTCCCGCCCAGGCAGGAGGCCTCGCAGGAGAGGCCTGCACGCTCACGCTGGCTGAAGAACAGGCCTCTGTGTCTTCGAGATTGGCACACCCTCCTGCTTAGGCCAAACGGCAGCCACCCCCCGCCCCACGCCCCCAGGAGTTTCAAACCACAGGAGGTTCCGGCTCCACCCCCTCAGCTTCACCTCCGCCCAGCCCCGCTCAGGAATCCGCGACGGCGGGGCCGACGCTTCCCTCCTTCTCCCTTCCTGCCTCCTCCTGCCCCCCGGGGAGCTGTAGGTCTGATAAGGGACTTGAGGGGAAACAGAAAGGGATCCATCCTGCCAGATCCCGAAGCAAAGCGTGGGATGCCGGGCCCCAGCGGAGGCTTCATCGGGAGGGAGGTGGGTGGATGGAGATGGGAGAAGGATGGGAGCCGCGCGCGGGGGCAGGGAAATCGCTGGAAACCACGGCGCCGCTCCCCGGCTGCCTGCAGAGGCCCGGCCGGCGGCGTGGCCACGGGCCCTGCGGGCCAGCCCGCGCGGAGGCTCCTGCTCTGGTTTCCTTCGTTGTCAGACGTGTAGCTTAAAGGAAAGTGACGTGTGTAATGTGGGGGTCTTTATTTTCATCATATAGATGAAGGTTTTTTTAAATTAAAAGGGTTTATTTGGGCCACTTAAAACCCATTTTACCTTTCTCTTTTTTTTTGACGCTTCTTTCTACTTTATTAGAAGACTGGGAAATACAGAGAAGTCGCATTTTCGATTCCCAGAGCATTTCCTAACACGCTGTGGTGACACCGAGCACTTGGAATTACGAGAGGGGGGTCTCCCTTCACACTCCATGGCTGCACCGGTCGCATTCTCTGGGGACCCCTGTGTCTCTCCTTTTAAATGGATGCTGCCCTGTGTGACCATGAAGGGTCCCTGTACCTCTAACACGCTGTGACCCTGCGTCCCAGGAGCAGTGGGACAGGGGTCAGCGTGGACACGGAGTCTCGGGCCCCGATGGGTTAAGGGCACATTGTGAGCAATGCTGAAAAGGGTTTCCCGGAGCAGCTTCAGACTTGGCTCTTCTGAGGGGTAGTGCCCCCTGTTTTCTGGTGACATGTTGATGAATCCTCTCACTTCCCTATCAGACCTTGGCTTCTCACCCCAGGGAGGTGGAAACTCCACGTGGCTGCCTGCCAGGAGTCAGAACCAAGAAAGGCCCCTAACTTTGCTTACAGTGGCTCCACCCCAAGGACACAGCTCCCTTCCGGCCTGAGGCAGTGGCCACAGTCCACAATGGTGTGAGGGGATACAGTGCCGGTGCCATAGGAAACCAAACCACCGGGTCCCTCCAACCCCGTGGCTCACTGTGGGCTCGGCCCACCACACACACACCCCGTGGTGGCCTCCCTTGACACCACACTGTCCCCCTTCAGCTACCTCACCAATAGCCAAGGTGAGGACAAGGTGAGGGATGTCCCATCCCCATGAAGGGGTCCCCAGGATCCCCTTTCCCTGTTCATGTATTGCTCCATCAGGCACCCAGGATCCTTTACTGTCTCTTGACATCCCTCCCTCCTGCCCTAACCCCCGTAACCTTGGGGTGGGCACTTAGAGGACATGAGAAAGGTACTGGACCTGCCTAGAGTTCCAGCTCCTTCGTCGACTCCCA
Source organism: Lyroderma lyra (assembly GCA_004026885.1). NCBI lineage: Eukaryota > Metazoa > Chordata > Mammalia > Chiroptera > Megadermatidae > Lyroderma > Lyroderma lyra. The sequence goes on from PVJL010011072.1 coordinate 42,030, forward strand.
TGTGGCTGCTGGGGTTCAGGATTCCAGGATTTTGTGTGCCCTCCCCTACCTCTGTGCTCTGGCTGTGACCCCACAGGCGAGGGGCCCGGGCATTTAGAACAAGTTACCCCGAGTTGTGCCCTTGTGGTACGCAGATTGCTTTGAGCTCAAGGCAACTACAGCCTCTGGGTCCAGAGAAACTTCTGCCCCTCCCTTAACTACCTTAAAGAACTGGAATTAGGGGCTTTGCCATAATTAGAAATGATCAGAATCAACCTGTTTCGGCATACTTACAGGGCAGGGCAAACTTCTGTTAACTAAACGTCTGCTCTTATCTTTCCTGCAATGACCCTTTGAAGTTCCAAGCCACCTTACGTCACCCCTAGCTCAGAACAGCTTCCACACACGGTCCCTTTCTGTATCTGACCCTCTCGTGCACACGGGTCTCTGACGCTCGTGCATGTGTGCAGGCACTCAATTTGGTTATTCTCTCTAGCTAGCCTGTCTCGTGTCTATTTGATTATGATACCAGCCAAAGAACCAGAGCATAGAGGGGGGTGTCTTCCTCCCCCAGAGGGGGGCCCCTCATCTGTTACTCTGGGCTCACGTTTACACTGTTCCATCCACCTAGACTCTGTCTCCTTCCGTGTCCATACTCATCTGCTGGGTTCGGGCCACCTCTAAATTCACTACCCTTTGTGGACTGTTAACACGTTGCCAGGCGCTGACTACATACTCATTCATCATTCATTCATTCTTTCAACAAATACTCACTGAGACCTACTATGTGCCAAGCACGGTATATTGATGACCGGTATAGACAGTGGTTCCTGCCCCCAAGGAGCGCTGCATAGTCTAATGAAAGCTAATAGCTTGCATTCATTGAGTGCCTACTGCACACAGACCGCGTACTAAGCACTTGGTACAGATGAGCTCATTTAATCTGTCAGAAAAGTTGCTTCACCTAAGGAGCACACAAACTGAACCCTGGAGAAATGCAGGGCCACGCCCACGGCAAAGTTAGGCACCCCAGCTCAGGGCAAAAGGGGTCCCTGGTCCCTCTAAGCTAGTCCTGACCGTCTCCCCCTCCCACCAGGGTACCCAGGCCACAAAGCTGGAGCCTGCCCCTGCCCCTGCGTCTCTCCTGCGGAGCAGCTGGTCCGGGGAGCGCCCCCCCACCCGCGGGAGCTGCTCCCAGCGAGTCTGCTCAACTTACCGATGTGACCCCGGGTCTCTCCACCTCGTGTGGGCGGGTTTTCATCTCATCGCACGGCGGACCCTCCTCCTGGCGGGGCTTCCCATCCAGCCCTCCACCTCCCCACGAAGCAAACACGGGTCCTGCGTGGTTCTGGACCCCTTCTCCCTCCTGGCTGGGGGGTCCAGTCCCCTTTTTCCCGTCGGGTGAGCCCAGGAAACGACCCGCCTTCCGACTGCCCGGAATGTCAGCCCCCGAGCGCAGGCGGGTTCTCGGGGCGCTTCTCCGCTCCGGGCGGGACACCTTTACGCCGCCCGTCCCCATCGCCAAACCGGACACCACGCTCCTCGCATCACCCGCGACTGGCGCCCTCGCGCGCAGGCCCCGGGCACTGCTGCCGACTGGGGTCGGGGCGCCCCGGGACCTGTGCTTCGGGGAGGCGCCGCCGGCAGGTGGACAGCGAGCCCCCCGGCCTGGGCCGGCCGCCGTGCTCCCGGCGGACCCGGGCGCCCCGGGCCTCTTACCTGCTCGGTGGAGTCCCACGCGCCGCCGCCGCCGGCCCAGCCTCCCGCCGCCGCCGCCGCCGCCGCCGCCGGGGCTCTACCCGCCTGGGGACCCCGCCCCCGGCCGGCCCCGCGCAGGTGATCCCGGCCCCGCGGCCCCGGGGGCCGCCTTGGGGGCGCCAGACTTGGGGCACTGGAGTGGCGGCGCCTCCCCGTGGTGTCCTCGTGCCTCGCCCGGGCCTGTCCCCCGGCGATGGCAGAGCTGGCCCCGCGGGATGCGCAGGACACCAGACCGTAACTTCCAGGTCAGCCCCCTCCGGGGGGTGCGCGGCCCGGGCGGGGGGCCTGACGGTGCGACTGCGCCGGTGGATTAAGAGCTTTGGGCGCAGGTTGGGGTTTAGACCATCGCGAAGTGTCACACCGGGTCTGACAGCCGGCACTTGCCCAACTCCCCCTGGGAGAATCGGGGACCTGCCCGCCGTCAGACGGGCCCACCGCGGTTTCCCCGGGGCGCAGAGCCCTGGCCGGCACACAGCGAGGCCCCGAATCTGAACCTGCAGACAGAACGTCTTGGAGAGGGGAAACGCACCCCACTTCCTTTCACAAACAGGGACACCGAGGCCCGGGGAGCAGAGGCGAGTCGCCCCAAGTCGCACAGCCGTGAGTGACAGAATCCCGGGTACGGCCGGGTTTCCTCCTTGTTTTCAAATTATTCCCAGAAAGGGGCTGGTGACGGGCCTATTGCTTTGCCCCGGGGCGCTGTGAGGCCCTGTCCAGGCCTCTACTTCCCGGCTGACAGCTGGGGAAGAGCCCCCAGCGTTGTCATCGGGAGCTCCAAGGGGGTCTGTAATAAGGACTGATCAGCAAGTGTCATTCCGTGATCCTTCTTCACCGGAGACACGCGACACCGTCCTGGCCTCACCGAGCCGGGGGAGCAGACAGCCCGCACAGCAGGGGCCCCGGAGGCACAGGAGAGCCCAGTGACAGAGTGCTCAGGCCCTGAGGGCTGCTCCCAGGGGCTCTCCCGGGGTTGTGTGTGGGGTCAAGGGCTGGGCACTCAGGTGGTCTCAGTTCCAGTCCTGACTCCATCGCTTACCAATGAACTGCCAGGCAGGAGCACGTTTTTAAACCTGAGACTCAGTTTCTTTCAGGACCAAGATAATATTCTTAGGTCAGTGTCGTTGTGAGGATTAAAAGTGAGATAATGCCTGTAAAACGCTGGATAAGTAAGAGAATTATTATGCTAAGTGGTAGGGGCTGGAGAGGGGGACATGCTGACACAAAGGAGACCTTGGCATCTCTGTGCAGGTCCCCCGTGCAGGTCCCCCGTGCAGGTCCCCCCGTG
>PVJL010011073.1:0-2500 GCA_004026885.1 Lyroderma lyra
AAGGTCTTTATTCCACCTTCATATCTGAAAGATAATTTTGCTGGATAATTTATTCTTGGCTGTAAGTTCCTCTCTTTTAAAGTTTTGAATATTGGATTCCACTCCCTCCTGGCTTGCAGAGTTTCTGCTGAGAAATCTGATGCCAGTCTGATGGGTTTTCCTCTAAAGGTTATAGTTCTTTTTTCCCTGGCTGCCTTGAGAATTGTCTCTTTGTCTTTAGTTTGGACATCTTTAGTACCATGTGTCTTGGAGAAGATCTGGTAGGGTCCAGGTATCTAGGGAACCTGTTTTCTTCTTGAGTTTGGGTTTCCAGATCTTTCCATAGGTTTGGAAAGTTCTCATCTACTATTTGTTTGAGTATGTTCTCTGTAGAATGCTCTACCCCTCCTTCTCTTCCTATTATCCTAATGTTGTCAGGATAGTTCTCATAGAGTTCTTTCAATCCTTTTGGTTCTGTATTCCCTCTCTTCCTCTTTCTTAGCTGTTTCCATGTTCTGATCTTCGATATCACTAATTCTTTCCTCCATCTGGTTGGCCCTGTTTCCTATGGCAGTTATTTCGTTTCTCACTTCTTTTATTGTATCTCTCGCATTTCCATCTCAATCTTCCTTATGTTTTGAATTTCTTTGTTAAATTGTTCCTTTTGTTCATAAAGTTCTTTTTTTTTATGTCATTCATGTCCTTTTTTATGTTGTTTATGTCAGCCATGGTGCTCTGCCACTATGTTTTCATTTCTCTCACAGCCTTTAGAATGGCTACTTTAAATTCTCTGTCACTTAATTCGGAAACTTCTAGGTCTAAGAAGCCATCTTGATAAATTTCATGTTCTTTCTGAGGAGTCTTGGTTTTTAAGGAATTCGTCCTTTCTGCTGGATTCTTCCTCTTTGACATAAGGGCGTTATGTTTAGTAGTGCCCAGGAGCCCAGATTAGTACTTTTGTGGTGTCTTGCTGTAGGGCAGACACAAGGTGCTACTGGGGGGGCAAATTTTGGGAGAGAGAGGAGTTGTTTATTTCTTATTTCTGATCTCCTGCTATGTTTGGAGGCACATCTATCATGGTCCCTCCGCGTCCTATAGTTAGTTGGTTGGGAAGGTTGTAGGAAAGGGGAGAGGCCAACAAAAGGCACACCATGGCAGCTCCAACTTCTGCCCTATGCTGGGGAAACTGGGTGATGCAGGCCAAGGCTGCTCCTGCTTGCTGGGGTGAATGATATCAAACCTGCCTTTCTTCCCGGTCCTGCTTCCATGGCCAAATGTTGGGGCGGAGTCTGCGGGCTCTCACTGCTTTTAGGACCCAGGGGCGCGTGAGCAGGCATGCACACAAGTCCGAAGCTGTGGGTCTGAACCTGCAGTAGGAAGGCAGCCCGCCCACCTCCGCAGTCGGCCTGGAATGGGAGCCGCAGCCCCACTCAGGAGCTGTGCACGCCATGTTGGCAGCTGGTCTGCCTCTGCAGTGGGCCAGAATGGGAACCACAGTGCCATGCAGGAGCTGTGCATGCCATGCCAGCAGCAGGTCCGCCTCCACAGCGGGCCAGAATGGGAGCCACAGCCCCGTCTGTGTCGGGGCTGTGTATTGTCCAGGGGGCAGCCGCCTGGACAACAGGCCCCTGCAGCAGGCCGGGATCAGGAACCACAGTCCTGTGCAGGAGTTGCATGCACCTGTGCTGTGGGTCCCAAGGGAGCCTAGGGCCAAGATATTGTCTCTGCAGTTTGGAGTCCTCGCTCAGCCCTGCTACCACTCAAGAGTTCCAGAGGCTGGCTCCCAAGGTCTGTCCCCAGCTCACTGCTCCAAATTCCAGCTCCCCAGCCCAGCTCCCCAATGATTCCCACTGTTGCTAGGGTTTTTCCTCTTGTTGCCTCTTGGCTTCTCCCCTTCCATGCACTGTAGTCAGCCGTGATCGGGTCCTGTTGTGATCTGTCTTTGCTCCCTCCCCTCTCTCCCACTCGCCCCTTTCTCTCCAAACCTTAGGTGTTTACTTGAGATGTGTGGATGTCTCAGCTGCTGTTTTTTGTCACCAAAGGTCCTCTTTCTTGGCTCCTGAGTGGCCGTTCGATTGTGTTTTCTGGGAGAGGCTTTAGGGACCTCCTCTCCTGTTGCCATCTTGTCCTCCTTCTCTATGGTTTTGAAGAAAATACAAAAAATATATTTTAGAAAGAAAACATTAAAAGTATTCATATTAATACTGATATTTAGCTGTTATGGTGACTATTTCCGCTCTTGTTACTGCATCACATTTGTTGCCAAGTTTTGTGTGTCTTTTAATTTTTATGGTATGCCAGAGATATTTATAAAATAATAGCAAAGATTAAAGTAAATAATGCTTAATTTCAGAAAGGGGACACCCCTGTTTCTTGCAGATCACATGTGTGTAGCTGCCATTTTGATATGCAGTTTAATGGTGTCTAGACTTGTTATAGGCTTAGTTTAACCCAGTTTATCAATGCCTTACATATTTTAAAGGAAAAATCATGCTGTTGCCTTTAGCAGGGCTTGAGATAA
>PVJL010011073.1:7500-45119 GCA_004026885.1 Lyroderma lyra
TCTTTTGTTGGGAGTTTTTTGAGTACTGATTCAATTTCATTAGTAATTGCTTAGTTCAGATTTTCTGTTTCTTTTAAATTCAGTCTTGGAAGATTGTATGTTTCTAAAAATTTATCAATGTTTTTACATTGTTTAATCTTTTGCCATATAATTGTTCATAATACTTTCTTATAATGTTTGTGTTTTTGTGGCAATTATTGTCACTTCTTTCTTTTTTAAAAAATTTATTTATTGGAGTCCTTTTTATTTCTTGCTGAATCTGGTTAAAGGTTTATTTTGCTTATCTTTTTAAGGATCCATCTTTTGGTTTCATTGTTATTTTATCTTGCTTTTTCAGATTCTACTTCATTTATTTCCTCTCTGATCTTTAGTATTTCCTTCTAGTCATTTGGTATTTCTTTGCTCTTCTTCTTCCAGTTTCTTTCATTGTAAAGTGAGATTGTTTATTTGAGATTTTTTCTTGTTTCTTGAGGTTGGCCTGTATTCCTATAAATTTTCCTCATGGACTGCCTTTTCTGTATCTCATATATTTTGTGTTATTTACTTTTCATTTGTCTCAAGGCATATTTTGATTCATTCTTTGATCTTTTCGTTGATCCATTTATTATTTAGTAGCATGTTATTTAGTCTTCATGTGTTTATGTGTTTTTCAGAGTTTTTTTGTTGTTGTTTTTGTTGTTGCCATTAATGTCTAGTTTTATAACATGGTGGTCAGAAAAAATTCTTGGTATAATTTCAGTCTTCTTTAATTCATTGAGATTTGTTTTATGGCCTAATATGTGGTCTGCCCTAGAAAATATTCTATGTGCACTTGAAAAAAATGTATATTCTGCTCCTTTTGGGTAAAATGCTCTAAAATATCAGTGAAATTTATTATATCCAGTGTGTCATTTAAGACCACTGATTCCTTGTTGATTTTCTATCTTGAAAATCTGTCTATTGGTATCAGTAGTGTATTAAAGTTATCTACTATGACTGTAGATCTCTCCCCTGTCGTTCAGCATGTGCTTTATATACTTAGGTTTTCCTGTGTTGGAAACATAAATATTTACTAAGATAATATTCTTTTGTAGAATTGGTCATATTATCATTATGAAATGCTCTTTTTTTTTTTTGGTCTCTTATTATAGCCTTTGTTTTAAAGTTGATTTTATGTAATATAAGTATTGGTGCCTCAACTTTTTTTCCTTCTATGTTATTAGATATTTTTACCATCTCTTTACTGGCAGTTTGGGTGTGTTTTTTTTATCTGAGGTTGCTCTCTTGTAGACTATACATGTATGGAGCCTGCTGAGAATGCCCATTGTGTTTGCTACTTCTGAGGCTAATTGGATGGTGCTCTGCTGTGGTCTGAAGCTGATCTCCAGGTGTATTGGTCTTGAGGCCTTTTGAAAGTGGTTCCTGTGCAGGGCCAAGTCAGCCACTGTGTGTGAGTGGTCAGAGATTACCTCATAGGAGATACAAAGTGATCCAGGGTGAGTTGCTTTTTGTTATAAACCTAGATGCACATGAAAGAAGCCACACTACTAACTACAAATGACTGCCACCAGTACCAGTTCTGGGGTAGCTCCATAAATAGCCCAGATCACCCTGAGGCCTGTTGCCTTCTAATGGCTCCTGTAAGGCTTATCCACCGATCAAACTTCATGTGGTGTGTGAGTTGGTTGAGGTGGGTGGGGTCTCATAGTCACCAAAGTGAAATAAGTGGTGTTCACCAGGTTAATGTCAATTCTAGTTTGGTGCCAGTGCTGAGCCTGGAGCTACTTAGCAAAAATCTCAAAGCATACCCAGGACTGCTACCATCTACCTTGGGCCTATGGACCCTTGAGAATTGTCCAAGAAGGAGTCTAATTTCAGCAGGTCTGGCTGCTGGTGAAGGAAGTGTCTCCAATGTTGCATGGGTTGAGTAGGGTGGAAGTCTCAGAATGTCATCAAGGTGAAGCAAGCAAATTTTACCAGATCAATTCAGATTCAGATTTGGCCATGTAGGGGAGGGCTCAAGATGGGAAAGATAGTCCTTGTCTTCTTGCTGCACAAGAGTATAATTCTACATAGGAAAAGTGGCCACTGTCCCTCCAGTCCTTACCCTAAAACCACATTGATTAGACTTTTCCTGTATGTGTTTGATGTCTCTTGGGTCACCATCCCTTTTCCAGAGCCCAGGGTTAGTATCTGTGAATGAGCGAGTCTGTGTGCATGCCTTTTGAGATGGTGTCTGGATTTCTCACAATCTTCTGTCCCATCCAGATGGTAGAAATCACCACTGTTTTTCAAGTCAGATGTTGTAATAGCTTTTCCTTCCTGAACTTTTACTCTGACCTTGGGTCCTTTGCTTCTCCAGGGGCATGTCTGGGGCCATAATATTTCTCCTGATTCTCAACTGTCACACAGGGGTTTGAGTTGGCCCATTTTGTAACTCCGCTGTTCTACCAGTTTCAACATGGCTTCTTCTTTATATCCTTAGTCATAAGACTTTCATTAAGTGACACTTCAGATTGTTCTATAGTTAATTGTTCTATAATTTAGTTGTAATTTTAATGTGGTCATGGGAGGGGGCAAGCACAGCATTAAACTACTTTGCCATCTTGGATAACCTCTCATAGAAGATGTTATACTAAGCAAAATAAGCAGTCATAGAAGAATAAATACTGCATGATTCCATTTATATAAATTATCAAAATAGTCAAAGTCATAGAATCAGGGAGTAGAATAATGTTTAATGGTGCTAAGAAGAGAGAAAAATGAGAAGCTCTAGAGATTTGCTTTGTAACAGCAGATATACAATTTTATCAATAATTTATTCTTCACCCCAATAAGTCTAACAATAAAAATGAATTAAAAAAATGAAATAAAAATAAAAATACTTCTTGACCCTAAAAATAATAATAATAATAATAATTTATTCTTATTTTTTTATGACAAGCTTCTTGAAAGGGGAGCAAATCTATTTTCTAGTTGTCTGTATCTTTTCAGTTCAAATTTCTCAGAAGAATACTTGCTAATAATTGACTCTTCCAAAAGCATAAGATAAATGACAAGAGTAAGGATAAGGTAAAGATGAAGACATGGCCACTTTATTAATGCCCAATAGCTATTTATTAGATAAATAATGGCACTAAAACCTCCACAGATTAATTAAGTAAAGAAGCTATTGTAATTTTGGAGAGTGAAAATTCTTTATAAAAGAGAATATTAGATATGAAAACTCTCCTTTTAATTTTAAGCAAATTTCTAAATTGCCCTACATTGTGCTATATTAAAATGCATAGCATAATAAAGGTAGCACCATAAATGAAGTAATCAAATATAAATATATGTTAATTGAAAAATTAATTTACCTCAGTGGGCATTTTGCATGCATCAAGAGAATTTATAAGCAGTGAATTAAACCTGTAATATTAATAAAATGTAAGAATAATAAATGCCACTATTTTGTTATTAAATATATTATTTTTAAAATAATTTGTAATAGAAAAATTAAATGCAACATCAAAAGTTATAAAATTATCAGCTTATTTTAAAAAAGGAGTAGTGAAAGTTTTAGTTTACATTATAGTCTATGATAAACAAGGTGTACAACATAACAATTTAATATCTGTATATATTGTGAAATGATCACCACAATAAATCTAGGATAGCCTTTTTAGAAGGCAATCTGATAATATCTTATAAATTTAAAATTATGTATGCCATTGATTCAATCCTCCCACTATATATAATTTACCTAACCGAAAGCAAAAGTATAAAGATAAAATTTTCACCATTATTTATAATGGTCATAAACTATAAGCTAATTTTCTGTTAATCACTAAAGAAATGGTTGCATATATTATTGTAGAATAAATTGTTCAGTTGTTATAAAAAATAAATGAAAGCTCTGCTAGTAAATGTGGAAGAATTTGTATGAGGTATTGTTGGGTGAAAAAGCAAGATTCAGAGGAAGGTATATAATACGTGTTCCTGTAACCAGTTGTTAACATGAATCACTTAGGTTGGATGACAAGGAAGTAGAGAAAAGAAGTGATATGGTGTAATGAAAGGGAGATGAGCAACAGGAAAAAAAATATGTAGATGTGTCTGTGTAGAATTCCACGTCCCATTTGTATTAAGTTATATATTATATGCAGGTGTATGTACTTGTAACTCACAATAAAATTTTTTAAAATATCTTAAAATAAATTAAAAACAAATGTTAATGGCACATAAATTCTAATGTTTTATACATTATATAAACTCATAATATCTAATTTTTCAAATGATTAATAAATTGCCAATTTTGAGTTCACAAAATACAGCGTAATAATATGTGTTATTAAATAATATTCAAGATGTTAATTTTACTCATTACCACACTGAATAACTGACTATAGCATTTGGAGATGATAAAATATAAAATGTATTCCCAAGTATGTGTGTGTAGATAGATAAGTAGGCAGGTAGTATATAGATAAATAGATTATAGATAGATAGATGATAGATAGATAGATAGATAGATAGAATACATATTTTAAGATGATATGATAAGTGAAAAGTCACATAACCTCTCTGAGTCAGTTTTTACTAAAATTTTTTTTCAGTAAATCTAAAATATTAGCACATGTGAATATAAAATGACATAATCATGAAAAATGAACATTAGGCCATAATATCCACATACAAATTCATTATACTGTTTTAAAAAGCAATAATATTGTTCAAAAATATGAATATAGATCATTATGACCATACATGAAGAAAATACTTCATTTCATCAAGTCAATAATATTGTCATACAAGTGAAATTTCATGTATAACTTTATTTTCTTAGCATTTGCCCTTCATTTGATTAACCTGTACTAATGTGACACAGAAATAAATGCATTGCATAAAATGTATTGAAGCCTAAATATAATTGCTTTGCTTGGCAGCAATTTTCTTTAATTGGATTATCATTCCCTCATATTACATTTTACTGTCTTTGGTATGGGGCTTTTAAAAACAAATTTATTTCATGGTATTTGTCAACCATACAAATAGAAGATATTTCCAGCCCATAAAATATTTTACAAGCCTCTCTGCATATGTGACATCCCAAATGTTCTAAAATTAATGTGATTAGCATCCTTTATGACTCACCCAGCAAAAGCTGTTTTTTCTCTTAAATTGTAAGAAATGGCTAATTTTCAAAAGTTAATAAATATTTCCATATTGTTTCCAATCATGAATATAATTTGTCATGATCTAATAATATTTGGAATATCACTAAGTAATTCTTCTATAACCAATATTAAAATATGCTCATGTATATTTTAAAACTTGAATATTTAGTGACTTAAAGGCAAAAATGGGAATATAGTGATGGCAAGAAATTATTGAACAAATGTTTCTCCTGTGATGACTAGATTCACATAGTCACTAACGTTATTCCAAAACATCCAGTATTCATTTGCTTAAGAGAAAAGCTTTCAGTAAATTTTTGCTTCAATGAGTATGCTCAACAATTTCTTTTGCATTATTCAGAAGGATCAGTTGCTAGGACTGACAATAGGAAGAAACTGATAATAAAAGGTGACTCATGCAGCGCCTTTGTAATCACTTAGACTTATAATGTCGCATCACTGTTTCCCTGACAGCCAGTTGCTGAGTGACAAAGCATAAGACTTCTGACAATTATTCTTCTCTCATTTCTAATATTAATTCAATGTGAGGCCTTAGATTTGTCATTTAAACTTGTTGGACTCTAATACCAATTTTAGAATAGGTTTAAATCATTTTTAGGCTCATCTAAATTATTAGAATTTTGCATCATTGATTGGCTTATTTGGCACAGAGTTACATAACATACCAACTGACAAATGAATCTTTAAGGCCACTTTGCTTAAAATATATTATTTTTATATTCACAAAAATAAACCATTGATAACTTTATACAATAATTTATCAACAAAATGTGAGCATCACATATCCTAGGCAACCAAGAATGGTGCAAAAAAATTGTAAAATGTATCTAACTTTGAAATAATGTGTGAAACATGAAAAATATGTAAAGATTCAAAGGTACACTTATATACAAAATTGTAGTAGTCTATATAGAGGGATTTTTACAAAAATTACAGGGTTCAAAAGCTGCAAAGTGGCAAGGCTTTTAATGTAACAGAAACTGACATGTGTTGAACAGAGTCCCCAAAATAAATAGGATAGTATATCTTGGTCAATAATTGGGATAGTTTATTATAGAAAGCAAGGGATCAGAGAGTTCAATAAAGGAATCATCAAAATATTAAAGTCTTCCAGGAGCTTAAGTACGCATTCGATTTGTCAACAAATATGGTATTGGTGACTTTGGTGAGGAAAGATTGAGAGTATCTAAAGTTCTTCCTTGTAATCAGCTGCCTTTTACAACTACATACAATGCTCAGCATGGTTCCCAGACCCATGAACAGAAAGAACATTCTCTGAGGTACAATAAAGTTAGTATAGGTACACAGAAACATCAAGTGTGGGTTGTTAAATCCTTTTTATATTCAAGTTTGCTTTTTACATTTGTATTTGGGCTTCTTGTCCCCAGCTTTTAACAATATGGTTGGCATTAGTAGTTTTGATAAATGTCAAATGAGTTATTAATATATTTATAAAGAGACCATTCTACATCTACAGTGCCTTTTATTTTGCACACTCTTGGAATTTGGTTCAATTGAGCCCCAATGTTATATGAATTTTCTACTTTTCTGCAGTCATAGCTATGAGGTGGCTGTGGGAAAGTTATGCCCCTCCTGGTTCAATTGGAATGACTTCTCCCTGAACTTGATGAGAAAATACCTTTAGAGATTTCCATCAGAATGTGCTCTATTTTATCTCAGAGCTACATCAGTTTTTGTAAATGTAATATAATATGTAAATTAAGTCCAGTTTATGGCCATTTACACCAAATTTGATTTATGACCTTTTAATGAATTTATTTGTATATATCATTATTGCACATATATGTACAAGTTCTAAGAGAAACATATTTAGAAGTGAATTAAATAATATTAAAAGTTTTGAGTTATAGATTGTCCCATACCATGGGCTGTTTTAATTCACACCCTCACAAACATTATTTGATAGTACCTGTTTAACTCTACTTGATAAAATTGGTAATTATTAATTAGCTTTTACTCTATATTATGCCATATTAAAAGGTAAAATTAATAATCAAAATACCATATAGAAAACAATAAATTTCTTAATTCTGTGCATCTGCTTTATTTTTAAATACAATGCACTTTAGATACATGTTTAAAGATGCATGGAAAAACCAAACAAAATGAAATTTGCTCTTTGGGAAAGATACAGCTCAGTTTATGTTTGTTAGCATGGGAATGCATCCAGAAAAGAGGGGTTAATGATTGTTGGCTCAATTAGTACAACTTGAATGAACAAGTATTTTTTTTTTTGAGAGCTGGAGGGTAAATTAAGACAACATTTAGCTCTGCTTCTTATTAACTGTGCATAAATTCTCCCAAGAGCCTAATTAGCTCTGTCACAGTAAGTGTCTCATCCATTTACAAAAAAGAACATTTCCTTCCCCTTACATTTTGTCATGTAATATATTTCTGCAATACTAAATTTAAACTTGTTCTTTAGTAGTGATATGTAGTTTGCTGAAGGTTACAACATTTTGTACAATTAAATGGACAATTATGAAATTTTTTCTTGTGAGCCCTGGGATAGTGACCTAATATTAAAAAAATAATAGATTGTAAACTGTCTTTTTTTGTTAATTTATTTTCCATGTGGCCATTATATTTATTATTAGATATCGCTTTATTTTGGTAATTTAAATATTTTATAGTTACAAGTACATTACTAATTTTTACTTATTTTATTATCTTACTTCATAATAAATTACCTCTATTTCTTATTCCAATAACATTTATAGGCTTTCTTGTTTCTCATTTTATAAATGAAGCAATTGTAACTCCTACTTAAAACATCCAATTCCACCCTTTACTTGTATTCATATTTACTTTATAAACTATCAAGTTTGATAACATTTACATTCTGTTCTGCTACTGTACATAAGTCTTTGACATTTAGAATGAGATTACTCATTCTAAAAATTGAAAATGAAAATTTTTTATACTTCTGTGTCTTTTCACATATGTTTTACTTTTACTCTTTAATGATTTTATTATTACACCTTTTTTGGGGCTCCTTTTATTTGCCTAATAGCTTTCTTTTAGTTGGCCATTGTATAGGTTTAGGAATGGTTGCTAAAGTCATACATTTAAGGATCTAACTTTAGCCTTTGAATTTACTGTGCAAACTATGTAATTTCTCTGTTTCTTCATTTCTTCACATATTAAATGGATAATTAAACTGCTTACTAGATATAGGTGTTTAGAGGATTTACTTAGACCATGCATATACATATGCATGTGTGGTAGATTGAAAGAAAGTTCCCAAATGCACGCAGGTTCCAATCACTGAAACTTCTAAATGTTACCTTACATAGCAAAAAAAAAAATAAATAAAAGCAAAAAACAATTAAAAAAAACCCTTTGCTAATGTGATAATTAAAGACCTCAAAATGAAGAGATTATTCTGGAATATTTAAGTAAACTCTAAATGTAATAATAATTGTCCTTATCAGAAGGTAGGAGAGGTAGATTTGAATAGAGAAGATATGTGATGCAATCAAAGCCAAGGAAAGCTGAGTACCAGAAACTGAAATGAACAGACTTTCCCCGGGAGCCTCATGAAAAAAACAAAATTCTCACATCATTAAAGCCATTTTTCTTAAAATGTTTTCCTCACAACCATGTTATATAGATAAAAATGCTAATTCTCAACAAGGTTAGGTAACTGCTCAAAGTCACTACAAAGAGGTATTGTTGGGCTTTTAATAAAATTTTAAATTTATTCATTTCATTTTTGTTTTCTGTTATATAAATATATTTATATATCTGCATTCTTACCACACCCAATGTCCCCTAATGCCAGATCTTATATTTCTCTCAAATCTTTATATATAGCTTAGTCCATGAAACATAGATCATAGGTAAGCTCTCCCAATAAAAGACAAACTTCTCACCATCATGTATATGACCACTCACAGTCTTTAAATTATGTCTCATTTTATTTGTGGTATCATAAATTAAAATTTATATATTGGTAATAATATGTGTTTTAAGAGAGAAATTCTATTTGGTGTCATATTTAGATTTTTCTAAGTGGCAGAACAAATGATTTTAGTTGAAAGAACTACACTTCAAGCCAAACAATTTGAATTTAAATCATATTTCTACTACTATGTAACTGACACCTTTGAAAAACATCACCTAACCTTTCTCCTTTTTTTTTTTTTTTTTTTTTTTTTTTTTTTTTTTTTTTTTTTTTTTTTTTTTTTTTTTTTTTTTTTTTTTTTTTTTTTTTTTTTGTATGTGGGTAGTTCCCTGGCTGGGAATCGAACCCAGGTCACAGAGTTAAGAGTGCTGAAGCCTTAGCCACTACATCACCAGGGAACTCCCACCTAACCTTTCTAAACCCCAGTTTTTTTTTCTTTAAAATGACAATAATTACATTTTTCTCAATTATTTGTTGTAAAAATTAATGAAATTGTGAAGAAAAATATTTAGAATGCATTTTAATAATTGTTAATCATTAAATTAGTGTAATTTCCTCTGTTATTAGAGCCTGGGGACATATATGAAATAAGTAATATTAATTATATATTTCTTTTGAATTTTGTTATTGTTCAATTTATTGGGCTGACATTGGTCAGCAAAAATTACACAGGTTCCAAGTGTATAACTCTACAGTGCATCATCCAGATATTGCAAGATGTGTTCACTACCCAGAGTCAGTTCTCCTTCCATCACCATATATTTGACCCCCAACCTCTTCTTCCATCCACTGATCTATTGTGTTCATGAGATTTTGTTTCTTTTTTGCTATCCATTTTATATTCCACATATGAGTGAAAGCATATGGTTCATGGCTTTTTCTGTTTTGCTTACTTCACTTAGCATGATGATCTCTAAGTCTGTCACAAATGGCAGTATTTCACTTTTTCTTGTAGCTGAGTAACATTGCTTGTGTATATGCACCACAGCTTCTTTATGTATCATCTATCAAAGGGCACTTTGGTTGTTTCTATGATTTGGCTACTGAGCATTGGGGTACATAAATCTTTGTAGACTAAGGTTTTCAAATTTTGAAGGTAGATACCCAGAAGAGGGAGTGCCAGGTCACATGATAACTCTATTTCCAATTTTCTGAAGAACCTCCACAGTGTCCTCCACAGTGATTGTATCAATTTGCATTCCCACCAGCATTGTGCCAGGGTTCCTTTTTCTCCACAGCCTCTCCAGCACTTGTTACTACTTGTTGATAATAGCTATTTTAATATGGGCAAATAATTTTTACATAAAAATGAAAAATATACAATGAGGATAAGAAAGTTTCTTCAGTAAATTGTCCTGGGAAAAGAAAAACCACATGCAAAAGTATAAACCTGAACTGCGAACTGTCACCATATACCAAAATGAACTCAAAATGGATTAAAGACCTCCACATGACTTGAAATAATAAACTGTACAGGAAAGAATATCTGTACTTAACTTACAGATCTCCAGCTCAAGGACGACTTCATGAACTTGACCTCAAAGGCAAGGTAAGTAAAAGCAAAAATAAATGAATGGGAATAAAAAGCTTCTGCACAGCAAAAGAAACCATCAACAAAGCAAAGAGACAATCAACCAAATGGGAGAAAATATTTGCAAACAAGGCCTCTGATAAGGGGCTAATATCCAAAATATATAAAGAACTTGTATGACTCAACAACAAAAATTATTCAATTAAAAAGTGGGTAGAGGACCTGAATAGACACTTCACTCAGGAAGACACAAATGGCCAACAGATACATGAAAAAATGGTCAACTTCATTAGCTGTTAGGGAAATGCTAATAAAAACCACAATTGCATATTTTTTTAGAATACATACTACTACCTATCTTTGCTATCACTTCAAGCATGCGTTTTTCTTTTTTTTTTTTGAGAATATCAATGGCATAATATGCTTATACTTATGCTATAAATCCATCAAAATTTTAAATTCCATTTATATAAGAGTTATAAAAATGTACTTCACAAGAATTTTGAAAAAAACTGTTTAAATAGTATCTCTTGGGAAACACTGAATGTGGATGTGGCATTAAACATTTATGTCTTAAAGTTACTGCTCCCTGGGAGTTATAAAAATTAATATTCAACAGAAAAACAAACTACCAACACAGTTATTTTAGAGAACAAATAACAAAAGTGTCTATTCTTTAAAGAAGAACAACAATGTATACATATACACTTATTGTTCTTGTAAGCTTAATTCTGGCTGTATGACTTTTCATTACTACCTGTATTTTGAAAGTAAATGTAGTAATTGTGCTTCAAAGAATATGCAGTGTGCCATGTAACTTTCTGTATTATATATCTGTCAATGATAAGATTCCATTTCTATAGGTTTCATATGATACAAGTAGAGGTTAATGTAACTTTACATATTAATTACTTTGGACATGTACTCAAAAAAAGCAGATGTCATGGTATAATTTTGTTATATATTAGAAACATTTTTTCTACCCAGCTTTATAATATGTAAATTTCAACAAAATTTATTTTTAATAGGTTTTAACTAAAATGTTATACTGATTACCAAAATAATTTATTATTAGAATCTCAATCTTCAATTATTTGGAAAGCTAACGTGTCTAAATAATTAAAAAAAAAACAAAAAATATAAAGTACAATTCTATTCTTCCTTGAGACAGTTAGCTTGACTGTGTTTTATGATCAATTGTACTACACTCTTGACTGACCTAAGTGTTAGGTGATAAAAGCAAATGTCTTTGCAGTTTGAGTTGTGTGAGATAAAAATCTCACCTGCTATGTATTATTTACTGCCCCAAATATGTTCAGAGAGGATTTTATGAATTTGACCTCAAAGGCAAGAAAGCAAAAGCAAAAATAAATGAATGGGACTATGTCAAACTAAAAACCATCTGCACAGCAAAAGAAACCATTAACAAAACAGAGAAAACCAAAGTTTCTCTCATAACCAATGAGAGTAAATATTTGCAAATAATGCCTCCAATAAGTGGCTAATATCCAAAATATACTAAGAACATATACAACTCAACAACAAAAAAGCAAACAATCCAATTTAAAAAAACACAGAGGACCCAAACAGACACTTCTTCCAAAGGGGCATACAAATGGCTAACAGATGTATATATTTAAAAAAAACTCCACTTTTCTAGTTCTAAGGAAAATGCAAATCAAAGACCTCACACCTGTTGCAATAGCTATCATCAACAAGACAAGTAATAACAAATTTTGAAGATATTGTGGAGAAAAAGAAACCTTCACATGTACACTGCTGGTGTAAATTTAAATTGGTATATCCACTATAAAAAACAATATGAAGGTTTCTCAAAAACTTAAGAATAGATTATTATATAGCCTAGAATTCCATTTTTTGGGTATCTACTCAAATAACCTGAAATCATTTATCCAAAAAGATAAATGTACCCTCATGTTCATTGCAACATTACTCACAGTGGACAAAACATAGAAACAACCAAAGTATCTTTTACTAGATGATTGGATATAGAAGCTAGATACATATGTAAAATGGAATATTACTTGGCAACAGTAAAAGTTGAAATAGTACCATTTGCAACAACATGTATTGATCTTGCAATTATCATGCTAAGCAAAATATTTGAGACAGGAAAAGTCAAGAACCATAGGACTTTATTCACATGTTGGATACAAAATGGAAAACAACAAAGGAATGAAACAAACAAAGAAAGAAACACTCATAGGCACAGACAAGTTTAGTAGTTACCAGAGAATAAGAGGGAAGGGTGTAGTAGAGGAAGCATGGGGGTCAAATATATGGTGATGAAAAGAGAACTGACTCTGAGTGATGAGCACACAATGCAATATGTAGATGATGTATAACAGAATTGTACACTTGAAACTGATATAATTTTACTAACCAATGTCACCCCAATAAATTTAATTTAAAAAGTTTCTTAGGTCAAATAAATTACAGTAACAAAGTCAGCCACTGTTGCATCTAGAAGTAAGCCACACTTCAGGTCTCCAATATTTTTCATTAGCACAGATCAATTTGTCTGTTTAGAAAGATGACAAGAGACATAAGCTTAGTTTAATACCTACCAAAACTCTATCACCATGCCTGTATTTGCATGTCTCTATTTTAATCTCCACACTATATTCTGAATTAAGAAAAAGTATTTCTATTTTACCAAAAAGTAAACTGAAGACTTTTGGGTTTGTAAATCAACATTCCAACAAGTGGGGAGACTGAGATTCAAACTTGAATAACTGAGATGTCAAAATACATAATATTTCAGTGCATATTATTACCAATACAAATGAGTCATAAATTTTAGTAAGAAGTTATGATGGAGGAATAAATCCTGAGGAGAAAATAACTACTATAAACAAAAAGTCAATGGCAATTTTTTCTTATCTCAATTTTTAACCTAGAAATTCATGTAGTTAATTCAAACAAAAAATAAGAAAACAAAGCTTTCAATGTTAAAAAATGAAATGTGGAAGAACTAAGAACAGTAAAGAAAAAATAGAAAAAAATAAAAGTAGAGAATGATACATGTATGAAACATAATATGAATGTGAATAGCAGGTATGTATTTAGCTCAAGATGAAATCTCATCAAATCCTGTCAAAATCAGAGATGAGTCTTACTTGTATGTTTTGACATTATTATCTTTTCTTGCTTTTGAAGATTCTATAGAAGTTTAAAAATGTATAATATTTAAATCGAATATCAAAGTGTTCATAATTATAATTAATTAGAATCTATCTATATTTATAGTGGTATATTCTGTCATTATTCTAAGTAGTTAATAATAATGTGATGAGAAACAATATAACTTAGATATTCACCCTTTTGCACATATAGTAGATACATTTATCATTTGCTTCTTTAGCTATGAAAGAAAAATTAGGAGGAGATTTGATCAAATAGGTTTTTACTTTGTGTTGCAGATCATTTGAAAGTAGTCTAATCTCATTTGCAGTTTAAAAAACAAGTTTTGTCTTGAAAACAAAATAGTGCAAAGTACACTTCACTGACTTATCTCCTAGCATGGACTTCATGAATTCTTCACCATTGATCTTAAACACAGTGTACATGCAGTTTTCTATGAGTAACGTAATTGAGTAAAATTATCCTCAAGAAGGGATGTTTCAGAATATCAGCATATTTTCAAACAGTTCTGAAATTGTGGAAATAGATATAGTAAAATCATAAGTATCCATCAGAATTATGATAAGGATTTTCTAGCACATGTAATGACTTGTTATGATTCTTGAAATTAAAATTAATATTTCACATTGCTAGAATTAATATTGCCTTTTAATCCAAAGTGGGACCTAGGGTTCTGGTTGTTTTATTAGTGATGCTGAAAGATACAAAGCTGTAAAAATACTAGTTTTCCTTTTCTATGTATTCCTGTTCAAGAGCGAAATAATTCTAGCTTTTGCTTCACAATCAGTACATTTATCCTTGTACAATATTACACAATACACTGGAATTCTGGATTGATTTCAAAATGTTCTAATGTTAATGTAATGTACTTTAAATGAGTTATCTTTTGTTATCTTCTGTTAGATACAGTGTATCAGTCAGGAAGAACTAGTTTGTGCTCTAGTAACAAACAAAAAAATAAGTAACAAACAGCCCTTAGTTTATAATCCATGTAACTGTAGAAAGAAAGATTTGTTTATTGATTGTGCCAAATATCTATCAAAAGTTGACAGAAAACTCTGCTAATCATAACCTATAAGGAATTCATGTTAACCAAGGTTTAATTGTCACATGCACTTCCATGACTACTAAGATAAAAAATGGGGATGCAGTTGGTCAAAAAGTTTTCAGCTCAGAAATTATACACATCACTTCTGTACATGGTTTTTGCTCATTTGTTTTGGTTCTAAAATATTACATAATTTAATTTAATCCAAGTGGGCAAAAAAGTGTAGTTCCACAATAGTCCAAAGTGAAAATGAATATTTGATAAACAGTGTTATGAATACATATAGCAAATTCATTGATTTTCTTGAGGTTTTATTTTCTCATTACCTGCATATATTTTGTTGTTCTATGAATTTCAAATACTTATTTAAATTTAGTCACTTATTTTTTCATTTTATAAATGGCATTTTCTTTGCATGTGGATGGATTTTATATTCCTTATGTAATAGTTTCTAATTTTAGGGTCATTGTTAAAAAGATTTTTCCTACACCAAGATTAAAATATGTATTATGATAATTTGTCTGTTTTAGATTAATTTTTTCTATAAAAATTTTCCATGCATTTGTTGATATTACCTCAGTATATAGTTGAAGGCATAAATCTATATTTATTTTGAAGTGTCCATTTGAATGCTTTAAGAGTTAAATATTAAGTTATATTCTCCAAATCGAATTAAAGTGCATCCTTGAAATCTACTAAATCATCACATATACTAGATATATATCTGTACTTCCTATTAAATTTATTTTTAAGAATAAATTTAAAGTATTAACCAATTTCAGTTGAATTGAAGAAAATATAAGAAATGGTAAAATGACTAATGAGTATTATTAGATTAGTATAGATGTAACATATATCTAAATATGGAAATTTTAGGTATAGAACAGAAATGTTAATGCTACAAACTATACATTGTAAAGAGAAGACTATTGAAAATTGTAGTTGGAGGCAGAAGAAATTGAATTAAGTATAAGAATACATAAGTCTCTATCTTAAATAGTTGTGAGTTAGTCAATTTTACTGAAAATTACTTCATATAGCTAAAAAACTGACTTCATCAACATACACTTATTTGAATTAAAATTTTCTATTTCACATTCTTTTTTATTTCTTAAACATATATAAAAGTAGACATAGTATTATTGTAAAGATGTAAACAGCATCCCAAAGTAAAATCACATTGTAACAAAAGTATTTATCTGCAATACCTATATACATAGAAAGATATCTGCAGATGTTCAATTAACTAGTATAACAAAGATTGTCATAGAACATTGAAATTACTTTATAATATTTATCTCTTCTCTTTTCTACTCTTTTGCATAATTGATAATGAGCACATATATTTTATCCAGGTATTTTTTTTCTAAAAATTTATATAAAAATGACTATAGAAATATGCTAAATAGTTAATAATGATTAGTTCTGGGCAGTGGATATATTGATAATTGTTATTTTATTTTTTAAACTTGTATTTTTTATTATTCAAAAATAGTCTGTATGAAGGTAATGTTAGGAGAATGATTATGAA
This sequence comes from Lyroderma lyra, assembly GCA_004026885.1. Lineage (NCBI taxonomy): Eukaryota > Metazoa > Chordata > Mammalia > Chiroptera > Megadermatidae > Lyroderma > Lyroderma lyra. The sequence continues at coordinate 23,863 of PVJL010011073.1, forward strand.
ATAATTTTGTAGTATTTTCAAATGATCCCCGGTATGTGCAAGGGTGGCCATGCTTCCTTATTCTTTTTCAGCATGACATCTTAATTGAAAGTGTTCATGATTATCCATGTCTTATCTCTTCCATTAAAGCAAATTGACTAACACTATAGCTTTTGAACTTAAATAAAAAATATATAAAAAATAAAAGTTATATTTACCCATTTTAGTTTGAAAGATGTTGAACTAAGATAACAGCTTAAGTATATTCTTAGTAAATCAAGATATAAATGAACACTTCTCTGTCAATTTCTTTTGAAAGTATACTTTGCTTTACTAACTAACCAGCTAACTAACTAGCTTTCTGAGTAAATAAGTAAATGTACTTCTATTCATGTTCAGTTAAGTACTTTGCATTTTCTCTAGAAAAGTGATAAACATTTTTATAATCAAAAGGAGAGATCTACTGTATGGTTTTTATTTTTTACTTGACAAAATGCCTTGTAAAGATGATAACCTTTCTGTATGCTCCAGCGATTTTACTCCTGGCTATATACCCAAAATAAATAAAGACAGGGACTCAAACAAATCTTTGTCAAATGGTGCAAGAAACCCAAGTGTTCATTGACAGATGAATGGATAACAAAATGTGGTAGGTATATTTTTCAAGTTTAAAACAGAAAGAAATTTTGACACATGCTACATCATTAAAGACATTATACTTAGTGAAATAAGTCACTAACAAAAGGGCAAATGTCATATAATTAATCTTATATAAAGTTCCTACGGTAGCAAATTCATAAAGATAGAAAGTAGGATGATGGCTGCCAGTGCTAGAGGAAGGGCTGAGTGAGGAGTTAACATTTAATGAGTACAGAGCTTTCATCAGGAAAGAGGAAATCATTCTAGAGATGAATGGTGGTGCTAGTTGCTCAACAGTGTGAAAGTACTCAATGCCACAAAACTGTACACATAAATGTTTAAAATTCTAAATTTTATGCTCTGTATATTTTACCACAATAAATACAAACAAATGTCTCTGATGAAGTTGCCAAATATTATGTTAGTAGGTAAAATGTATTTCAAGATGTCAGAGAGCCCCTGGTGTTAATACAGATTAAAATAAAATATGATGAGAATGATAAGTGAAAATTTTTCCTCAAATGTTCACAACTCATTTCAAATCATGAAGGTCCTCCACTTATACAAAGAGACTAAATTTCTCTTTATATTGTGTTGTGATAATTTTTTTTTAAATTTTGGTTATTGTTGTTTTGTTTCCTTTTGATTTTCTTTTACCTAAAGAAAATATACGTTGTGAAGTTTCCAGAGAGCTTCCCAAAACAGAATTTTTTTCTGTTGGTGATTACCTAGAGCGGGGGTACCCAAACTTTGGACTTCCCTGAGCTACATTCGAAGAAGGAGAATTGCCTTGAGCCACACATAAAATACACTAACACTAATGATAGCTGATGAGCTAAAAATTAATCGCAAAATATCTCATAATACTTTAAGAAAGTTTATGAATGTGATGGGCCTCATTTGAAGCTGTCCTGGGCCACAGGTTGGACAAGTTTGACCTAGAGAGTTATCAAAGTGTTGTCTTACATGATAAACATAAATTTCTTAAGTTCCAGTTCTTCCAAGAACTGCATTGAAATGTATGAAAAAATATGTCAATGATTCTAGGCCAAATACCATTGCTTTATATTTTCTGTTTTAGTAATAGATGTTCTGGACTATTTGCAGGCTTTTTCATTCTTTCTCTATCACGATATATCAAACTACATATTTAATAAAAAAATAATAGTAATAACAACCAAAAGTGATGTTACAATAATGTTGACTATTTGTACAATAAAAGACACTTTAGGACATTATGTAAATAACCTAAAATTGCTCCTAAAATACACTACAATATAGGTTTCTTCAGAGTAACAAATTGAGGATTTTATAGATTTAAACATGCTAAAAACAGAGATATCTTATGCTAGTAATAAGAAAGGTAGACTTTAAATATATACATACATACTTTTGTGTGGTCCACAAGTATTTTTTTTCTTAACCAAAGGTATCGAGTGCAAATTTAGAGCAATATTAGGTTTTCATGATCAGGTTTTCCTTTTCTCTTGAGAAAGTTCAAGGTACAGTATTTTCAAATTATCATGTGTTTGTATGTGTTTTTATGTGTGTGTGTATGTGTGTGTATGTGTATGAAAAGATCATACCTATAGATTTCTAAAAGAAAATATCACACTATGTATTGTTTAATTTTATATTCTGATAACTACTGATACATTTGTAGCAATGGTTCATAGGAATGGGGCAATTTTGTCTCTCATGAGACATATGGTAACATCTGGAGACATTTTTGATTGTCAAAAATGGGAATATGTTACTGGCACTAGTGAGTAAAGGCTGGTAACATCCCACAATGTAAAGAACAACCACCTCTACCTCCCAACAAAAAGATATCTACCCCAGCATATCAATAGTGATGAGGTTAAGGAATGCTAATTTATAGTATTGTTATTTAAGACTTCTAACACAGCTAACTAGAACATAATCTAGCTAATTTGCAAAGCAAGATAATTTATTAAAGAATGCTTCAAAGTTTACAGAATCAGCATGAGAGCCAGAGATTTAGGTTTAAAGATGACAAACAGCCAGGCCGGCCTTCAGATTGTGTTACAGAACTTGTCTGACACACATACCACTGTCACAGTCGGTAGGCCTAGAGTTTGCGATTGCAACATTTGCAACATTCTCCTCTCCCTCATGGTTGGACACTGCAGCTAGAATCACCTGATGATATTACTAGATATATAGTCTTAGAATTACTTCTGCCTTTAGAAACTGAGGAAAGATTTTGCTATAAATGCCAGAGAATTCTGCCCTTAATTCTTTCCCCTCAAAGCTTCTGCTAATGATCCAGTGCCAGGACTCCAGACATAAAAGAGGCAAGGAAAGCTATTGTGTGAAATTTCCAGCTTCCATTATGAAAGTTGGGAAACTTTTCAGCTGCCAAATTAAACAAAAACAAAAGAAAACATAATTGTTTAGTGGTTACCTGAGGTAAGCAGGGAGTGGGTGGTGGAGGAAGGAGAATGACTCTGGGTGGTGAACACACAATGCAACACATAAATAATGTATGATAGAATGGTACACTTGAAACCTATATCATTTTACTAACCAATGTCACCCAAATAAATTTAATTTTAAAAATACAGAAAAAAATTTAAAAAGAAAAAAAAAGGCCAAAAACATCTAACACTCACCTTACTCATTACTGCCAATCAATTTGAGATGTTTTCTTAAAACTGAACTATGTCTCCTATTTAAATGACTTCAGTTCGAAATGCAGTATGTTTATGTATAGGGATGCCCGTTTAACTACTGTTAAAATGTAAATTTATAATTATTATATTTTGCTGCTCTGCAATAGTTTTCCTTAAAATTAAAATTCCAGTTGAAACTGGTTATGAAGTGTAATCATTAATAAAATACCAATTACATACATTATAGATTAATATAAATATTAAATATACATATTCTGGAAATACAGAGATTATAAAGAAGAATAATTATATCAAAATAGCTATTTTGCATTGTTAGAAAAATTTTCAGAACTGCATTATAAAATAAAATCAATTTATTGTTAAGTGTCTTAATGTATCCTTGTTTCATATTGCTGAAAAATTCAAAAACTAGGGTGTCTGCTAGTTCAGCATTTTTGTGACTTCTAGTATTGTTCATAATGTATTCCAGATGTATCATTTCAGTATATGTATTCCAGATATGTAATTTCAGTATTGATTCTTGAACTTGTGTCTGGATCAATTGTACTAATGTTAAACTATAAATTTAAAATAACTTTTTAAAACTAATTAGATTAATTCTAAAAATCCATGTGTATAAATAAAATAGTAATATTAGCCAATATTTTTTCAAAAAAATTATTAATTAGGTAGTATAATCCCACCTTTTCAAGATATTAAAATATATTTAAAAACTACATTGTAGTCTTAACACATAATTAGACTGAAATATCAGAAACTATAAACAATCAGAAAATATACCCAAATAAATATGAGATTTATTATTATACATTAGATTACTGTATAATACTGTAGAATATTATTTTAAATAAAATGATAAGATTATAAATAAATGATTTGAGCACAACCTTGTCGCTATCTAAATAAATAAGTTGAATTCACCCCTCAAAACTTACACAAAATGAATTTCATTTTTCAAAGACACAATTGAATAAAAAGTCTAAATGTGCTGAAGTAATTCAAGGTATTTAAGTTGTCATTTCCAATATTGAAGTGGACAAGATTTTTCTAAACATGTTACAAGATGCAAAAATAACAAAATTAAATATTAATAATTTTGAACAACCAAACATTAAATATAATTCTGTCTGGTAAAATGTTTAAAATAACTGAGAACAAAGTTCTATCTCATGGAAGAAATAACAGAGTGATTTAAAATAGGCTATATTACACACTTTACAAAATAAATATAAATGTTTGTAAGCCCATGAAAGATTGATAATTCTCATGAGTAATAAGACAAAGGCAAATTACAATATATTGAAATACAAAGTTTTATCTTGCAAATGGGAATATAATCAATAATAATTTTTAAAAACCTTGTATAGGTGAGTACTAAGAAATGGGCATTTTCATATATTTCTAGTCAGATGGAAAATTGGCAAAATTCCCAGGAGAGGTCAATTGCACAATGTATTCTCCAAATTATAAATGCACTCTCATTTACACATTAACCTATCAAATGTACTCCTGAGAATTTAACCTACAGATATACTTGCATGTGTATGAACTTGCTTATTTTCAAAGGTATTCATTGCAGCATTACCTGTAGGAGCAAAAAACTGAGACAAACAAAAGTCAACAATACAACATTATTTGTTATATTTTTTTCATACAATAGAATAATTTGCAATTAAAATCACAAATTCTTTTTGTATTGAAGTGAAATAATTTGTAAGATATGATATAAATTGTAAAACATGAACTGTAATATGCAGAACATGTTATTATTTGTATAAGAAAATTAAAATACTGTAATATATTTGTCTTTCTTTGTATAGGTGCAGGGTAATTCTGGAAGCTAAGAACCTTGGGTGATTACAAAAATCCAAGTAGCTTGGGGTCAAGGAGGGAAACTTCATTATATACTCTTAAATTTTTAAATTTTGTATCAGTTGTACTTGTTACTTATTCAAAGAATAAACATACTTAAAAATAATATACTATTTAAAGTGAGACCATAGTCTTTCATGTTTCTCTTTCCCTCCACTTTCCCCCTCTGTTTTTGTCTACTCGTCTTGGAATAAATTGCTTTTATTTTGCTTCTCTACACCTCTTATAATCTCAAGAAAAATTATGTTAGTTTTTTACTTGTTTACTTATTTTTACTTCTGCTTAGCATTTGTGTTGCTATAGCATTGTATTCTCTTTAAAAAAAGGAGAAAATAGATCTAAATTTTTAGTCCGTCTTTGATTATACAGATGCAATGAGAGTTAAAAGGACTTTGAACTTTATTGAAATGAAGGAAATTACATAAAATATTGAAACAACTGTCTTGATAATTCAGGTTAAATAATGTTGACATTTTCAAGTTGCATTATATTCTAGTTTTTTCCCCAATACCTAGAAATGTAGGAAAGCCCAGCTAGAATTTTTTGCTTTCTTAAAGAAGCCTTAGAGGAACCAAAATACAAACTACTGCTCTTACTACCACTACTACTAGTAATAATAGCAACAATAATTTTAATAATCTAAACAAAAGTCCTATAAATTAAAGAATTCATTACATTTAGTGCTTAACTATAGCCAGGGTCTGAAGCATAGAGTAGCTTTGTCTGTTATCCTAGTTCTCATAAATACTTAACTCAGCACTAAACCGTTAATATAATACATTACAAATCTCATGTTGGTTAATTTACTTAAGTTGATTGTTTAGTTTCATGTTGCTTCTATAAAACATTACAATGTGTAAACATTGAAAATCCTATTTAGAATGCACTATTTGAAAATATATTTACTAAAAAATAAAATATATAACTAAAGCTAGGACTCAGAAATCCTGAAGAATATTTTATCATAAAAAATTCATGGAAATCTTAACACAAAAGATTTATAGAATAAACACTCAAAACCAATTTTTAAACAATATGGATATTTTATTTATGTGTTATATAGCAAATGTAATGTAGTGACACACTTATAAATTTACTGCTTCTGAGAATGTAAGTAGAATATCATGCAGTCTCTAACCCCTCTGGTCTCAATAGTTATAGAAGTTAGACTTAATTCAGAAAAGATATGTGTATCCAATTAAAGTGACTAGGAAATATTTGCCTTTATTTTGATAGTTAACTTCCACTCAGTGATTTTCTCAGAACAGCTTGCCTTAGGTTACAGCAGTTAATGGAATAGTTGGTCATTTTTACCATCTTTTTGAACTTACAAATGAGAGAATTTAAACATCCCACATGGGATTTTCCTCCAGTTGCCCTCAGAATAAATTAATATTAATAATGATTATCATGATTACCATGTTAAAATGAAAGTAGGCAAATATACTAAAATAATAAAACAACAGTGTGATCTTGTAGGATGAGTATCCCCAATCTGCAATATGAATACACCACACACACACACACACACACACACACACACACACACACACACACACACACAAACACACACACACTCACTCACTGAATTAAATTAATGTTATTAAAACCAAGTATTTAATTTTATGTTTCTATATTTAAAGTCACATATTTTTTTCAGCTATCAGATATCTTTGTCACTGAAATTTTTCAGCAATAGGAAGTTCTGTCTGAAACTTCAGACATCTGCACTGATCATCCCCTCTTCAGGCTATTCTTCAAATTCCATGTTTTCAGTGAGGTTTTTATAAATCCCTAATCAGGATTGCAACATTCTCACACTCTTTTTGACATTTGTGCTTTGTTTTCGCTCCAGCATACCCTATAATTTTTTTCTTCTTTATTGTCTCTCTTACCTGACTAAATGAAAATTAAATATGATTAGAGTTATTTTGTCTTTTATTAATATATTCACTAATGTATTCTTAGTGCTGAAATATTGTCTGGGATATAGTGAGTTCAACAGATATTTATTAAATAAATTGAAGAAGACATGAAATATAAACAGGTGATTAAAGCTTATGAATCTTTTAACTGATACATTAGATATTAATATTATATGATGCATTCTCAATGGTGACAAACTCCTATAAATTTGAACTAGATCAGTGGTGCAAATTTTGGGTGAAATTTTAAAGGTGACATATGCAGCTTGCTAAGTAGTATAACTACATATACAAGATGTGGTGAAAAAATATCCAAAAAGTAAAGGATTTTGGTACATGTATTTTCTGCTATTTTAGCTCTAGTCACTCTAATAGATGTATAACAGTGTTGTATATCATGGTGCATATTTAAATTCCCTGTTGCTAGATCTTTCATAGGCTTGTCATATGTATCTCATGTTCATTATTTTAATGCTGGTTCAAATATATTGCCCATTTTAAAATCTTTATTGTCACATTTATTGTTATAAGAATTTTTCCAGTTATATAGGTCTATTTAAATTTAATGCATATCTGTATATATATGTATATGTATATATATATGTGTGTGTGTGTGTGTGTGTGTGTGTGTGTGTACATACACACACACACACACACACACATTTCAGCTGAGAAAGTTTGCACATAGTTATAATCAAACGTTGTTGATCTTATAATGTAAGATGATACTATACTGCACCTTATACTAATAACTTATTATACTAATAATATATAATACTAATAATATAAAGTATGTCTTATAATGCATTATATGTGCTAATGTTCATGCATACCATAATATCTTGTATCATAAGACATTGTTTTTATATTATTTTTCAAATATTCAATAATAGAATATGTACATATTATTTTTACATACTAATGTATATCCTTCCAACCTTGCTAAACTCTTATAAGTTCTACTAACTTACTTGTAGATTATTTTAAACTCTACTGAGTTTAAAAGGTATAAAGAAAAAATAAGAAACAAAAAAATGCACATAATGCTTCAAATATATTTCTCTTCTATTTCTTACACTGGATACTCAAAGCTACAAAATTAAAACAATTGTACCTTACGCATGGCTTACAACATTTTATATAATCATGCATGATTGGCTATTCTTTTGTTTATAAATTGCATTTTTTATTTCAATGTCCATTTTGTAATGTAAAATTTATTTTTTATCACTTCATTTAAACTTTTTATGTGTAATATTAAAGGAATCAAATCTCTGTCATATGTATTGCAAATATTTTTGCTCAGTATTGCAGTTGCTTTTTAGCTTGTATTTTGTTATTTATTCCTATTTAAAATGTTAAATATTTATGTAGTCAAACTTATCAAAAATTTTCTTTATACCTTCTGAATTTTATGTCTAGTTTAAAAATAATTTTTCATCCCGTAAACATTTATTCATTCTTTGTAAAATTTTATGGCTTTTCTTTACTCAAATATTTGATTCACAAAAAATTTATTTCGGTATAAATATATAATATAAATATACATATAGGCTGTCCAGAAAGTATCCAGCCATATGAAAAATAGAAGCATTTATGGCTGAATTTTTTTCTAGACAGTCCAAGTAAATACATACATGTACACACACACACACACACACACACACACACACACATACACACACACACACACAAATTTTTGGAAATGGTGTTAATAAGTTGTCCAATGTGTCTCAAAAGAATAAACTGCACAGTATAAATCCTCTTGTACTCACACAGTATCTTTATTATAAACTGAAAGCTTGTATGCATATTTTTAGAATTTTATGCATTTAATTCATATTTAATATTATCTCTTCTCCAAAATTCAATAATCATGAGTATTACAGATTAATAGCATGTTTTACTATGTGGTAGTGAGAGCCAAATGCATTTATTTTCTTGTGTCACTTTGTAAGTTTCCAAGGCAAATTTGTTATCATTTTAACTGGGACAATAAAATTTATTGCACTATATAGTGTATTCAGTTCTTTGTCAGATGTTATTATTATTCCAAGAGTCAGACTTTCATCCACTTGTTCAGTTTTAGTCCCAAAAACAGCAGATCGAAGGATACAGCTTGGATTGCAGCTATCTCTTCCTGTTCTTATCTAGTCTGATGAGAAAAAGTCAGTAATCATTATTGTAACTATATACTTTTAATTTTTAACTGTAACTCTTGTTTTTATTTTAAAAACTTTACCTTTAGAACAGTCTTAAGTATATACCAAAACCAAAAGAAAGATTCAAGTATGTCTCTTATACTTCCTATCTTCACACAGACATAGCCTCCTCCATTATTATTTTTTTAATTTTTAGTTTTATTGTTAGACTTCTTTGGGTGACTTTGGTTAGCAAGAATTACATAGGTTCTAGGTGCACAGTTCTACAGTGCATCATCCACTTGTTGCATTGTAATATTTATTTGCTCCCAAATAAGTATTAAACTAATGATTATGTCCATGGGTTTTTGTTCATTTGTTTGTTTGTTTGTTTCTTTGTTGTACCTCCCCTATTATTTAATGTTGTTTTGAGAGTGGGAAAAGAAGTTAAAAAATGGACCTCACAATATGTTTTGAGTCCTGTCTGGCAATATTGTATTTCAAAACTATTTTCAAACTTTTTCTTATGAGAAATCTGAACACAATCAAGGTCAATTCACCAAAGGATTAATACCTAGAAAATGAAAAGAGGAGAGTTATTTTAATGGCTCTGGTGAACTTGCCTCTGAGTCATCTCTAAATTCTAAAAGACATTTGAAGTTACCAGTGCTATTCCAGGACTGATCAAGTATTAATGCTATTACCTCATAAGAATTTCACTAATTTTATATTTAAATACAAGTTGTCTATAAATATCTCCCTCTTAAATTATCACTACTTTAAATAAATATTGTAAACAATTGACAAAAATATATATACTTTCTTAAAAAGAATGAAAATGAGTAGCTATAGTTCCTGGCATGAAAATACTTACACCAGAGACAGTTCCATCACTAAACTGTTCTTAAATATCTCCTGACTGTGTATTTCAAAATCCTCGCTACCTACTTCTTTTGTTTGCCTGACAACTTAAGCACTTAGAGTTTGGGAAATGGTAAATGTAAAAAAATGGCTGAATTTACACCATGTCTAAAGTTTAAAATGACCTTGTTGATTTTTTGGTAAAGTCACATCTTACAACTAGGTTAGTTATTTGTCAGAAAAATGGCAGAGGTGATCCAATCATAAGCCAGGAGCAAGTAGCAATGGTTTGCAAATAGCAGAAGAAAAAAATACTGGTTCCCTGGAACAAATGAAAAATTGCTTTTGCTTCCTAGTGCTGTAACCAACATCTTCTAAGTTTCTGCTTCAATAGAAAGGGAGAAAAGAGTATTAGCATTTTAAATAAAATAGGAGGTGAATTTGAATTAGGTAAATTATATCAAGCATCCTGTAGACAAATAGTGTAAATAGAAGAAAGGAATAATCAAAATAAAACTTATGGTAAAAATTAACTGTGACATCTTTTAATCAGCCTAAAAAGCCAACAAAATAAAATATTAATCTACAAAGTATTCAACAAAAGTTTGATGTCATTGGAAATAATTACCTATTTGTTTATCAGATGACATTTGCATAATAAGTAGGAATGCCAAAATAGTCACACAGATAAAAATATATTTGGTGTGTATGTGTATTTATGTAGATGAGAGACAAAAACAATGCATACTATATATACCATATATTCTGATTACCTATATGTATAAATATAAAGAACACGAAATAATTAGAGGAGGTAATTTGAAAATTACCAAAAGATGTAAACACATTAAGAAAATTTTTTAAAAAAATGATGAGAACAAAATATGAGAGATCATGTGATAGTAAAATGAAAAAGTAGTGTTGATAGTGAGAAGTAATTTTTTTCTTTTCTAGTCCTGTCTTTTCCAGGTATGATCACATACACACAAAATGTATTGATATATATGGGAGTTCCCTGGCGGTGCAGTGGCTTAAGGCTTCGGCGTTGGCGCTGTCAGCACTGCGGCCTGGGTTCGATTCCCAGTCAGGGAGCTACCCACATACCAAAAAGCAAAAAAAAATAGTATTGATAATATAGATGTGCATTTAATATAAATACATGCAATTACAGCAGCCCTGTATTAGCTACAAATCATCTCACATAACAAAACACTATTTCAGACATATTATCATTACTAAACCACTCAGAAATATAAATCAAAGATACATTGATTGGAGAAAAAATATGTTAAATATATTTTATGTCTTACCAAAAATCACCCTTCCCTGTTCTGTTCTCTGCCAGGTTACTTAACAAGTATGGAGCGCATCCAAGAGCCTGCGTGCTCCTTGACTTCCTGTTGAGTTCAACCAATGAGAAGTCATGGCAGAGGATTCGAGAATTTAAGAAAAGATAGGATACATATACAGTTCCCTGCTTTTCATGTCATGAGGTTGCAATGTGCTTGCTGTATCCCTTGACAGAAGGCACTACTTCTCCCAAAGTGGTCTAGTCTATAGAATTCTATTTTAATTTGGAATGCTAACCCTTTATTATATCTATCTACCTTTCGTACTTAAAAGTGATGAAAGTTGCACTGATGCTAACCTCAAGTTTGAGCACTATTGATTATGGTTCTCCCGTGTACCACCCAAACTTTTGAAACTGCTTTTTTTGTAAGTAAACTCTGAGTTATTCAAATTTGTGTGTTCCACCTTTTTCCAGTATATTCCTTAAAATTTTTTTCTATGATCATTTAAAGACAAGATTTGGGGAGGAAAGTAATTTGAAGCGAGGTCTTGATATCAACATTTATTGATAATGTAAAGATTATATTAAAAATCAACAAAAACATAATACCTCACAAACCGTGAACTTACCTAAATCAGTAAGCAGGAGTACACTCAAAAGGTGGTATAATTAGATTTATAATAATGTGGACTTTATATTAATACTTTTAGGCTATCTAAAACTTGCCTCCATTCCTAAATATTCTCCTCTGCATATCTTGACAATGTTTTTCATACCTATATACTACTTGTACTAACATTCATGTAATATTTTTATTAATGAATTTTAAATCAATTCCTTTATTAGACAGGCCATTAAAATAATAACTGATGAGCCATCGATTTTATGTTCTAGACATATTTTTCTAAAAAACATTAAATGTAAAATGGTTTATCAATTAAATGGTTCATTGATGTGGTACTTAAAATATTATCATGTTTATAGTTTTGGCAGAAATTTAAATATCTGTATAATATTTTCAGATCTTATTAATCTCTAACTTTGGGAGTTGGTTAATTTTTTTTTAGATTATTTCCTTTAATTTATTTATTTATTTTGGTTGGTTCCCTGAGTAGGGTTTGAGCCCAGGCCACTGTAGTGAGAGCACTGAAGCCTAGCCATTGCACCACCAGGCAACCCCCCTAAATTTTTTTTAATGTACAATTTACTGTATAACATTTTTGAATGATTAATAGCAAAATAAAACCCCCAAGTAAATGTCATTTTGAGAGATTGCAAAATCAACTCTTCCATCAAATGGAGTTATTTTCAAATTTTAACTTAAAAAACAAATAGGAATTATTTGTCATAACATGGTTAATTAAAAGTCACAGTCATGATTAATAAAAATTTTACAAAACAAAAGATATATTATAAAAAGCACAACTTTATGTAGAATAGAACAGATCGCATAAGTTGAATGTTTAGAAGAACTAAAGTGCTTTTTAACTCCTGCCTAGTGCCTATTCAAACGTATCCCAGTATGCGATTTCATGTATTTCTGCCTCATATTCTATTGTGTGTTGTTTCATTCTAAACATTATGTGATTACAGAAAACATTGTTAAAACTTTGTATCAATCTTTGATGAAATACTGATGTGCATTTTAAAAGTAATATGGCATTTGTATCTATATACTCATATAAAATTATGAAACTACAGGCTAAAGTTATTTTCAGAAAAGCAATTTTTACACACACACACACACACACACACATGTATATAGAAAGAGAGAGAGAGAGAGAGATTTAATTAATGGCAAAATTTTAAGCAGGAATACAACATTATTGGTAAAATATTTTTAGAAGTTACATTGAAAACATGCCTGGTGTCATCTATGAAATAGAATTCTCTTTCAGAATGAAGAGGTATAAGGCTCTTTACCCCTATTATAATTTATTGTTTTGTCCTTAAATCATTTGACTTAGAACTAGTTTTGATTATTTTGATTACTAAAAGTAGCCAAAATTGACTGAATGCTTACTATATGCTCTGTATGCCATAATATTTTACATTTTCTCATTTGAATCTCTTAGCTACCTAAAATATAGGTATTATAAACAAAGACATACTGCTTTGCCTATATTTAGAAATATTTTAATATAAAAGTAAGATTTAAGCTCAGAACTGACTGTATTTTAGTGGAATTCATTTAGAAGTAAACATTTTGAATCAGTTATCAAAATTAGGCAGAATTAAAATACATTATATTAAAATGTTCTCTATTTCTAGACCATGTATGGAATTTAAAGGCATCCAGCTAAAACATTCACACAGTAATACATATGTAGAATAATATTTGAACAATACTACACCCACAAACCACAAGAACCAGTGATCTACAAAAGCCTTGGGTTGCCTACAGTTTCAAAACTAAAAGGGTTTTAGTTTCATACTTGCTTAAAATAATAATTTTCCTTTAATAACTAATTACCATCCTCATCTCCAGCAGAAGGGAGTATCTACCACACATGTTTTTATAGGTAATAACAGGAGGTCTCCCTTTATCCAAATTGAATCAAATTTATCTTCCTTAAATTTGTTTATCTGAGGCAGACACAGGTGGCTAATATGCTTGGATTTTGTACTAATTCTTTCATATTCCAAGTATAATATTTTATCATAAGCTACAGGAAATGTATTTATGTCTCAAAATTATCTTGCATATGATAAATTGTATTTCAGGTAAAGTAAATTGTTTAAGGTAAATACACATACATAAACAAAATACATCTAATGATTTGGAATATTGCAAATTAAACTGAAAAGAGGTAGAGTCAAATTCTAAAAGCCCCATATGCCAGATACTAAACATTTTCTGCCAGCACTTAGAAATACTAATTTGGAAATATCTACAGGCTATGTTATATTTTTTGCCAGCAGGAGGGATCTAGCCAGAGGCAGAGACATTAATGTGAATAGCACATTCTCCTTACTATCAGGGACTAGATGGTGCTTTCTATCCAATGTCATACCTAATCACTGAGATATTTTTTAAAAATCTATTTAAGAATATGTGGGTACACACACTGGATTTGTTAACCAATATATGTATTATAGCCAAAATGTTTTTGAAATTCAATATCAATTTAATCTCCACTTACATATTTACATGAAATATAAAATACAATGTGATGATTTTTCAGATTGAGATTCAGTGCTATAAAAATATTCTAGAGTAGGCAGAAAATGATGAAATATTACTATTTAACAACAACAACAATTTTGACATTGTGCTGAGCTTTTTACTTACATCTGTTATCTTAGCAATATGTAATAGATCAAATGTGTCAACTTCAGAGACATTATGTTCTTCAATTCTAAAATAATAATCCCATCTAATCCTGCTTCTCCACATAAATATTATCTGGCCTTGAATTTTTACTTTTTAGCACATGTACACTTGAATGACGTAAATATTGGAAGATCAAAATTACATTCACAAAATGGATACTTAAAAGTATTAAATAAATTGCCCAAAGTTACATGTGCAGATACAATTTTTTTTTTTACTTCAAAGTCAGGTACTTTTGACAAAAAAGTTATTAATCTTTTACAATAAATTGGGTAATTGTTATCTTAGTTTTAGCTATTATTATACCTAAACTAACATAAAATTGACTTTTCATTTTCAAAAAATTCTAGAAAAAATATTTTGAGTTTATAATAACCACATGCAGTAATAAGATTGACATTTACTAGCTTAGATGCTGAAATAAACCAAAAATGTTCTTTTTGACTAAGAACATTTTAAAACAATTGCTTTTGTATTTTCTTCTTGAAAGATGAGGGCAGACTCTTTCAGCGTGTGACCTACCTACAAGGATGGACAGCTGAGAAGATCCCTGGATATGGGGTTAGATTGAACTGGAATGTTAAGTAATGAAGAGGAATATTGTGAGAGCAGTGAATATGCATTCTAGGTATAAGAGGAATCCCCTAGTCAATATCATTGACATTGCCTAAGGTATAACATCCCCAAGTTACAATGAAATCAAGAGATTTCAAACAGTTCAGAAAATAAGAATTCAATGGAATAACATTAATGGTATCAGAATATATTGTATCAATATCATTGATGTATTATGTATTGAAAGCATGTGACAGGTGTGAGTTGATTATTATAGACTCACCTAGGAATAGACCGTACAGTCCTTGCTGAGTCCAACAAGAGCTGATGTCACTTGACTCCTGCCACCTCTCCAAGTATACGAGTATCTTGTACCCTTGCCTTCCTTACTGACCATGTGTCATGCCTACTGGCTTTGTTACTGTTCTACTCATACACCCTATTCCTGCTTCCAAGTTTTTGGATTTTCTGTAAACCCTGTCTAGAAATTTGTGCCTTCAGATCTTCATATTGTTAGTTTCTTCTTGTTATTCAATTTTAGCTCAAAATTCATGGCTTTTAGATATGCCTTCCTGGTTATTGTACTCCAGTCCTACAACTACCCAGTCCCAAAGATGTACTGTTATATGAAGGCTGTCTGGAAACTCATATATTTTTAAGAGTACCTACCACTCTCCAAATTATTTTTTGTTTACCTGTTTATTGTTTATTTCTCTGTCAAGAATGTAAGCTTCATGAAAGGAAACTGCAGATTTCCTGTCATACTAACTCTATCTGAGCATCTTAAAAATGCCTGGAATATGGTAGGCAAAAAATATACATTCACTAAATATAGTTATATTAGATAATTTAAAAAAATTATTCTCTAAAAACAAGCAACTCCCAAATCTCAGTGAATTACACATAAAGCTATTTCTTTTTATTTTAACATTAAATATTTTTAATTAGGAAAGTAACACATATTCAATACAGAAACATTAGAATTGGAAAAATCACAAATCTGAAAAAAACAGCTCAGCTATAATTTTACCAAACAAAAATAAACACTCTTTGCATTTAGAAATTTCTAAACAGTGTTTATTTTCTGATTATATAACATTTATAACTAAAATGAATGTTATAAGCATATTATTCTATGTTCTTTTTTTGCTTAGCAATATAAAATGTATCTTTTTCCTTTCTCATATACATTCTTCTAAAGTATAATTTGTCATGGTGACATAGTATTTCATCCTAGATTCACTTCATTATTGAGTATCTCATTTATTTTCTCTACTCAGGACAACAGCCTGAGAGCTGATAACTCTGTTTGAAATTTTGCCTCCACTGGTAGACTTTCCTTATATGCTCTTTCAAATGCATTTGATTACCAGGGTAGAGATTTATTATTAAAGTTCTTGCTCTTTCTTTAAGCTTATTTACTTTTGATTTTTAAAAAATTTTTATTGCATTTCTTGGATTGACATTGGTTCCATAGTTTCAAATGTACAATTCTATAATGCATCATCTATATATTGTATTGTACATTCACCACCCAAAGTCAGTTCTCCTTCTGTCACCACAGATTTGACCCCCTTTTACCTCTTCTAGCTCCTCCCCTTCCCCTTTACCCTCTGGTAACAACTAAACTGTTGTCTGTGTCTATGAGTTTTAATCTGTTTTTCTTGTTCATTTGTTGCTTTCAGTTTTATAATCCACATATGACTGAAGTCATATGATTCTCAACTTTTTCTGTCTTAATTATTTTGCTTAGAATAATAATCTCAAGATCCATCCAGGTTGTTACAAATGACAGTATTTTATCCTTTTTATGGATGAGTAGTATTCCATTGCATATATGTACCATATCTTTATTCAATCATCTATTAAAGCACATTTCAGTTGTTTTCATGTATTTCACAACATGAATAATGATGCAGTGAACATAGGGGTACATATGAAGGCTGTCTGGAAAGTATCCAGCCATGTAATATGAAAAATAAAGGCATTTATTGCTGGATTTTTTCAAGACGGCCCTCATATATCTTTACAGATATATGCTTCCAGAATTTTGGGGTAGATACCCAGAAGAAGGTTGCTGAGTCATATGGTAATTCTATTAAGTTTTTGAAAAATCTTCATAATCTTTTACATAGTGGCAGTACCAGTTTACATTCCCACTAGCAGTGCATGGGAGCATTCCTTTTTTTCCACAGCCTCTCCAAAACTTGTTACTACTTATTTTGTTGATAATAACCATTATAAGTGGTATAAGGTGGTATCTTATTGTGGTTTTGATTTGGATTTTTATAAACTGGTGAAATTAACCCCTCAAGATGAGAAACAATAGAAGGATGCCTTCTCGCTGGACTGTTATTCAACATAGTATTGGAAGTCCTAGCCAGACCAAAAGAAAAAGTAACAGGGATCCAAATTTGGAATATAAAAGTAAAATTGTCTCTTTTTGCAGATGACATGATTCTTTATATAGAAAACCCTAAAGACCCCTCCAAAAACTATTAGAAACAATACTTAAACATGGAAGGGTTGCAGGATACAAAACCAATGGACAAAGATCCATTGTGTTCCTATATAGTTACAATGCAATTTCAAAAAATTATATTTTAAAAGTTATTTCTTTTGCAATTGCAAAAAATAGAATAAAATACCTAGGAATAAATTTAACAAAGAATGCTAGGGATCTATACACTGAGAACTACAAGACATTGGTAAGATATATTGTGTTTATGGATTAGATTAATGAATCTATGGTTAAAATGGCAATATTACCCAAAGCTATATACAGATTTAATGCAATTTCTATCAAGATTTCAATGACTTTTTAAAAATAAATTTAAAAAAATCCTTAGATTTGTGCATCCTAGCCAGTCACTTGGACAAGGCTGATTTCAGTGAGAATTTTGGCAGTTCTTATGGCTATAGTCAGGGTTGTATAATTGTGGCAGCATGTTATAGGTGTAGATTGATTAGTGTGCAGTGTACTAGAATAAACTGCATATACCTTTCACTGCCTATAGAGAGGGAAACCTAATAATTACAAACAATAATTCCATCTATCATAGTATTAGAATTAATAGAGACTAGATGTATCAAAAAGCCTTAGAGAACATTTTTCTGAAGGAACAAAATGAATTTTAGGTAAAGTGAAAGCTGCAACTCCCAGTCTCAAGCACAATTAATATGCTGATCTAATTAACATTGGAAACACCTTCTAAATATATATATGTATGTATTTCATAAAACTAAGATATCATTCATTTTAAAATAACACCATTATGTTATATATCCCTTTGGAAGAAAAGAAAGCCATGAAGTAGATACAATGTTAATAAGTATGAAGCAAAAATAATATAAGATTGTCACATAGATATTAAAATCAATAAAAGATAGTAAGTATTTACATAATTATTAAGCTTATGATAAATTTCTGCAAGCTGAATATATTTTTGTTTTGACCTAATACAGAGACTACTAGCCATTCAAGTTAAGAAATCTCATTAATTTATGGGAGCATTTTTAATCTGCTTAAGTGAATGTTCTTACATATAATTGCCTATTAATTTTGATCAATAAATGATTTTTCTATTGCTAAGAAAATATTACCTATATGTCAATGGACAGATGTTGATACTCCCATTTGAGAAGAACACTTGGAGGCTAGATAGAAAGTCTGCTTCTTACCATCGTCAGTAACAAGCAATACTTCATATCAAATAAAGGTTGACCTTAATGGGTCTCAGCTTCACATTCTCCACAATAGAATTGATTTATAGCAGTGATTTTAAAGCTGTGACTTATGAAGTATTAGGATTTGCTTTATGTTATTCAGGAGCCATTAAAGGATGGAAATGTAGAGGAAGTAGGGGTAGAAATCCCTTTACCTTTTCCTGTATGACATAGATAAGTTCACTTTTTAATTTATTGTAAATAATAAAGTACCAAGTAATATTTCATATCAAAATAAAAAAGTAGAACTTTCTGAGAATTTCTACAAAAACATTCACATACAAATTGAAACAAGAAATCACATATATGAATTTCACGATTACTGTGTATGTCAGTTTTAGGGACTGGGTCAGACTGCTAGAAAAAGTTGTACACTCTCAGATTTGCTTCACAGTATCAGCTAAAAAGTGCATATTAAGATATATGTATGGGGTCTGTCTGGAAAGTATCCAGCCATTTAATATTAAAAAAATAGAGACATTTATTGAAGATCCTTTGTCAAAACCTCAGACACAGTAGTTTTTGGATTCCCTGGATCAGCTTCTAGTTCTCACATTGTCAATTACTGATCTTTGTTGATTGCAACCTGTACACATTTTACATTCTCAGGTGTTCTTCTTGCCAGGTCTTACAGAACCTGAATCACTTGCAACAGATTCTTGACCATCTTTGAAGTGTTTGTGCCACACTTTTATTTGTACAGCACTTATTGCATCATCCCTGAAAGCCTTATGAAACATCTGAATAGTTTCCATGGCAGTATGTTCAAGTTTAATGCAAAATTTGATGCAGATTTGTTGCTCTACTTGCTCAGCCATTTTAAATGGGATAGTTATTCAGTACACATTTTTATTCAATGGAGTCTAGTACCCCCACTGACTTGTGAAGTCATCATTGTGCATGTACGCGCATTTCAGTTTACTCTCCTTGGCGAACAGGTTACATTGATGTCATGCAAACCATTCTTTTAATATTGACAATGGTTGAATTTTTTCCAGACAGAACGCATATTTTTTCCACAAGCATTAATTCTAGCAGTTTTGGAATTGTCCAGAGCCACTTTACTGAAATAAGGGATGGACCTCTATGATACTAACCCATAGTCAAGGCATACATAAACTTATGAATGAATAATGTTGCCTTATAACCACTAGTACAAAACCCAATTTAAGCTTATGAGCATAGTTTATCAATAACAGAGGTTAATCATTTGCGTGTGATCTCTGTAAGATCCACAGGAGGTCTCTGCCATTGGGTGGGTTATATATTAAGATTAAACCTATGTAACCTACAGATTATACTGGGTCTATACTCTATTGTAAACTTTTTGATTCTACAGTGTTTCATATACAAGATAATGATTCCTCCCCCCACCAAAAAAAGCACATCATGGTGCCCCTGAAGAAGAAGGGTGATTAAAGATTGCATCTAGAGTCTTTGAACCCCTGCAGTGAGGCAGTCTTTGCATGTAATTACTATTATTTCTTTAATGTTATGTTGTATGGTATCATTTTCCAGAAATAAATCTTAGATTTATAGAAACCGTCATTTTGATTGTGTAAGAAACCTTCTGTAGCAAATGAACCCTAACAGCAACATTAATGTGTTTGTGTGGAGAGAACTCTAGTCAAGATGGCAGAGTAGGTAAAATGCTGTACTTGCTTCCTCTCACAACCACATCAAAATTACAACTAAACTACAGAAAAACAATAATTAAAAATAGCCTGAAGCCTAGATAAACAGAAATTCTATAACTACAAACATATACAAGAAGTCATGTAAAGACAGGTAGGAAGGTGCAAGCATGGAACTGGCTGGTCCTACATCTACATGTGGCTGTTTAAAATTAGAAAGGATATCTTGCTTGTGGAGATTTCCCCTGAGAAACAATGGGTCCCAGCACCAAGCAAGACACCTCAGCCCGGGTTTCCAGTGTTGAGAAAAAATAAAAAACAACAAACAAGATGACTGGATAAAGAAGCTGTGGTACATATACACAATGGAATATTACTCAGCTGTAAGAAAAGATGAAATATTGACATTTGCAACAAAATGGATGAACCTGGAGATCATCATGTTAAGTGAAATAAGCCAGACAGAAAAAACAAAGAACTGCATGATTTCACTCATATGTGGAATATAAAACTGAAAGCAAAGAAAAAAAGAAATGAACAAACAAATAACCTATGGACACAATCGATAGTTTAATATTTATTTGGGGACAAGTGGGTTAGGGAGGGGAGAAAGGGGAGGGGGTGGGAGAGGAGGGGGGGAAGC
>PVJL010011074.1:0-45078 GCA_004026885.1 Lyroderma lyra
GGTCCGCTTTCTTGGCTCCTGGACGGCCGTTCAATTGTGTTTTCTGGGAGAGGCTTTAGGAACCTCCTCTCCAGTCGCCATCTTGTCTTCTCTCCGGTATACTATTGTCTACAGTATTTTCTATAATCCTTTGTATTTCTGTAGTGTTAGTTTACACTACTTTTTTATTTCTGATTTTATCTATGCAGGTCTTGTCTCTTTTCTTTTAATGAGTCTAATTAAAGGTTAATCAATTGAGATTATCCTTTCAAATAACCAGCTCTTGGTTTTATTGATCTTTTGTATTGCTATTTTTTGGCTCTATTTTTTTTCTTTATGCTTTCATCTTTACTATTTCTTTCTTTCTACTAACTTTGGACTTTGTTTTCCATTTTTTTACTAGTCTTTTTTTGGGGGAAGTGTAATGTTAGATTGTTTACTTGAAATTTCCTTTGTTTATTTGTTTGTTCCTTGAGATAGGTTCACACAGCTATAAATTTACCTTTTAGGACTGCATTTTCTGTGTTTTATAAATTTTGGGATCATTATGATTTCATTTTTGTTTGTCTCAAGAAATATTTTTATTTTTTCCTTGATGATGCTGTCAACCAATTCATTGTTTAGTAGCATGCTAGTTAGCCTCCATGTGTTCGTGTGTTTCTCAGTGTTATTTTGTAATTAACTTTTAATTTTATACCATTGTGGTGGGAGAAGATGCTTGATATGATTTCAATCTTTTTAAAATTATTGAAACTTGTTTCATAGCCTAACGTGGTTTATTTTAGAAAATATTTCATGTGCACTTGAAAAGCATGTATATTCTGCTTTTGGGGGGAGATAAAATGCTCTTAAAATAGCACTTGGATTAATCTAATCTAATGTGTCATTTAAGATAGTTATTTTCTTATTGAATTGTCTGGATAAACTATTCACTAATGTGAATGAAATGTTAAACTCCCTTACAATTACTGTATTACTGTCAATCTCTCCCTTTATATCCATTAATACTTGAGTTATGAACTTATGTGCTCCTACATTGGGCTAGTAAATGTTTACAAAATTTGTATTCTCTTGTTGGTTGATTCCTATAACATTTTATAATGTCCTTTTCATCTCTCGTTATAGCCTTTGTTTTAAGGTATATTTTGTCTGATATCAGTAAGTATTACTATGCCTACTTTTCTTTTCTATTTGCATAAAATATTTTTTCTTTTTACTTTTAGTTTCATTGTGCCTTTTAATTTGAAGTGAATCTCTTGTAGAAAGCATATGTATGGATCTTGTTTTCTTATTCATTCAACTACCCTATGTCTTTTTATCGGAACATTTAAATTACTTACATTTAAAATAATTAGTGATAGACATGTGGTTATTGCCATTTTATTATTCATATTTACATATTTTTCTTCTTAAAATTTATTTAACACTATTTGTAATATTTGTTTGGTGGAAATGAATTCTTTTAGCTTTTTCTTTTTCTTTCTTTCTTTTTTATTATCTGGGAACTTTTTAAGATTCTTTTACTTCTAAATATTGACCTTTCTGGGTAGAATATTCTTCATTGTGTGTCATCGCTCTTCCCCACTTTTAATAGTTTATGCCAGCCTCTTATAACCTGCAAAGTTTCTGTTGAGAAATCAGCTTACAATTTTTTGGAAATTTTCTTATAGTTAACTAATTTATTTTCTCTTACTGCTTTTAAAATTCTCTTTTTATCTTTCATTTTTGGTGCAGGCCTTTTTGGGTTCATTATTTGGGGGCAGGGACTCTGGTTTTGGAGGACTACTTTATCTATTTCTTTTGCCAAGTTAGGGAAGTTTTCAGTTAATATTTCTTTAAAATTTTTTTAATCTCTTGCTCTCTTTTCTTCTTCTGGTATTTCTATAATGTGAATGTTGGTATGTTTAATGTTCTTCCAGAGGTCTCTTAAACAACTCATATATTTTTTCACTTTTTAGTGTGTGTATGTGCATGTGTTTGGATTCGGTGTTTTCTGTCATTTTGTCTTCCAAACCACTAATTTGATTATCTGCTTCATGTTATCTGCTGTTGATTCCTTCTAGTATGTTCTTCATTTCAATTATTGTATTCTTTATTTCTGATTTTGTTTACAGTTTCTATGTTCCTTTTTACGCTTACTATCTCTTTGTTGAGGTTTTCACTGAGGTGATCTATTGTTTCAGTTCATTGAGCATACTTACAATCAAGTTTTTGGCTTTGTATCTGTTAGATTGATTGCCTTAATTTAATTTAGTTTCTTTTTTTTTAAATTTTCTTCTATTCTTTCCTTTGAGACATATTTCTTTGTCTTTTCATTTTTGTTTTCTCCCTGTTTTTATTTTTATGTATTATGTAAGCCTTCTACATACACCCAGACTTTGCAAGGTGACCTTATATTGTAGGTGTTTTGTGGGATCAAGTGGTGCAGTTTCCCAGGTAATGTCAGTTTGTTCCTCCATCAGTGTCCATTGTATGCATCGTGTGTGCCTTCTTATAGTTGATCCTTAATTGCTGACTGCATGTGAGGACTGGCCATGACAAAAGTGGGGGTTGACCTAATGGAGGAGGATGCACCCCAGAGTGACTCTGATGCCTGATAAAACCATCCTTGGGTGTACTATTTGTGAATGCAATTGGTTAATGTTCTGTTCTCGTCTGAGGCCAGCCAGTGGGTGTACTGGTTTTGAGACCTCTTGGGAGGGGGTCTGGTGCAGGCTGAAGTCAGCTGTTGCCTGTGCCCAACCAATGGCCACCTTGTAAAAGCTACAAAGTGATCTGTGGTTGGCATCTACCTGTGTTGGTCGTTGAGGTATATGGGAAATGTCATTTTGTGACCTGAAGTTAGCTTCCACCCATGGCAAACATGGGACAACTCATGAAAAGGTGCAGGGTACACTAAGGTCAGCCACCACATGCCTGTGGCCTGTAGACCTTGGAGAAATTTTAGAAAAACTTGCAGGCTAGGCCAAGGCTATGAAAAGATTCAAGGACAGTGTGTGAGTTGGGTGGAACAGGGTGTCATAAAATCAGTAGATTGGGGCAGCTGTGTTTACCAGGTTAATGCAGATTTAGATTTGGCACCCACCTGCCTCGATAGGCTGTGTGAGGAGAGGACTTAAAACAGAGACAATGGCAACCCTCACCCCAAAGCCACAAAATTCAGTTTTACCCCTATGTCTCTGATGTTTTTTCAGCTGCTTTCCCTATATTGGAACTCAGGGTGAATGCCTGTGAGCAATTGATTCTGTATGCAGGTCCTTTAAGTGTTCACCTAGGTTTCCAGCAGTCTTTTGTCTCACCAGGATAAGATGGAATCATTGCAGATCTTTACAGTCAGCTTTTTTGGGGACAAATCTTCCTAGCACTGGATCCCTGGGCTAGGGAACCTGGTGTGTGTTTGAGACCCCTCATTCCTTGGTAGTGATCTCTGCAACCCAGATATTCCTCCCAATTCTAACTATCAGATGTGGGTATTAGAACAGCCTATTTCTCATCTCTGCCTTTCCTACCTACTAATCTAAATGTGGTCCCTTCTCTATATGTTTGGGCATAAAGATTTTATTTATCTATTCTTCAGGTGGTTCTCCAGGTTGACTGTTATATAATTTAGTTATGATTTTGATGTGGTAAAGGGAAAAAGGCAATTATAGCACTTTTCTACTCTGCCATCTTGACAAGAACTGTTTTTACATTGAAATTTTATCATTTATTCCTGAGAGTTCTACTTAATGCAAAATTTCTAGATCTCTACCATCTTAAGCAAATTCTCATCCCATAATAACTTGGAATTACAAAGCAGCCCAGGAATGAATGTGCTTTGTGTAAAATTATGTTATACTAACATGTCCCCCTGATCAAATACATTTGGGCAATACTTTAAATGGTATCCTTCTCTTGGAAATGTATTCCACACATTAGCATATTTAAGAACTTGAGAAGTTTTTACATGAATAAACCATTTATGTTTTATAATACAGCGTTTTCCTATCATATTTTATTATAGAGATGTGTGTGTGTGTGTGTGTGTGTGTGTGTGTGTGTGTGTATGTGTGTGTGTGTGTGTGTGTGTGTGTCTCCAGCTAGCCAACACCTATAGGTTTTATTTTCCTTCTGTGATAAATTTGGGGCCATTTTTTATGGTCCAGAGATGAAGATTTACTATTATGTGTTAATAACTTTTCCAAAAAATACATTATACCTGTTATAAAACACCTACTATGTGAAATTAAAAGGCACATGGCCCTTCTCCCGGAAGGAAGGATCTCCTGAAGATAACACTATGTTTCAGCTTAGACTATAAAAGATTAAGTGGTATGATCAAAGTTAGGGGGAAAACAAATCTTTCTTTGATTTGGGAAGAGACCTATATTTCCTTAACAAGTGATCTCTTCTGGGGGGCAGTGGGCCTCAAACTGTCTCCAGTAGGGTGAAAGTGCTTCTGTACTGGCTCTCTGTAAACTTATAGAAAAAGCATACAGACCTGAGAGCTATTACCTTTTATCAAAGAACAAATAGGAAGCTAGGAGGAAGAGTAACCAGAGGCACATTTTCTCTTCCTCACATTCTTGCTAGTATAATACCAATTATATTATTTCCATTCACTCTGATTCTCTCAGCTACTTTTTAAACAAATGGGAAAATAATTGTGATAGAAAAAATATAATTTTTCCCACTTCTGTGTGGTTCGAGTCTTCATTTTGAGCAACTATTATAAAGTCTGCCAAGGTTGGATTTCTGAATGGTGGTCTCTAATGTTCATTCAGTTTTTCCAAGTCCCCCAAAGCCCAAGGGCTATTTTCAAGTAGTGAGGTTCCCTCTATACCACTCCAACTTTGGCCTCCACCAAAAAAACTGATGAAAGTCCACCCATTACCAAACCCTCATGATATGCCATGGCACTGTGGGGAGAGATAACTACTCTACCTTTCACTTGTGTGATTTTATCATTTTTTAAAGGGATCCAATGATATAACTGCATAAAACAGATCTCTTAAAGAGATTGTGCTAAAGTAACTCAGAAGAATGATGTTTTACCAGATTTTGTTAGGATGAAGAGATGAGTTATGAGTGGAAGACAATTTCACATAACTAAAACAGACCCGTATTCAGAAGGCCCCTTTGTGACAGCCAGTGACTTCTTACTGAGGCCTAATGTCCCTGATTGCCTTGCCTCACCTGAGTTCTGTGAAAATGCTTCTCATTCCACGTAAAAATGGGTTTCAGGAGCTTTTACTTCCCTGCCTAGATATGTCTGAGGTTATACACAAGCTGAAATCCCTACTACAATGTCATTAACATGAAACAACACAGACTGCAAAAGAAAATGTTAATGATATTTCAACATCTTCCATGACTGGTAGACATAGATATATCCAGTTACCATTACCTTCTTTCATCTCAGGGGTTGGAAAATATTTTCTGTAAAGGTGGCATTTAGTAAATATTTTAGGTTTTACAAGCAATATGGTTGATTTCAGAACTGTGCTGTTGTAGCCCAAATGGGCCACAGATAATATATAAATGAATGAGCAAGTTTATGTTACAATAAAACTTTATTTACAAAAACATGGGGCAAGTCTGAATTTGGACTGTGGGCTATAGTTTGCCAACTTCTGTCCTATATGGTTAAAATATTTTAAGATCTTCCTTCTTTGAAGTGCTAACAAAATGCTTGTAATTCATTTTCTTGATACACATATTGGAAACAAGCATTTGCTTAGTATTTTCTTTTGTTGATAAGTTTCCATTAAAATGCTCAATGCTTTATAAATAGGAGCTATTGAAACATGCTTTTAAGATTTCACACTGCAGTTAATTTGGAAGCCAGAGATATATAAACTGTCTGGAAAATGTTTATTTAACTTGGTCATATTGCCAGAGCTGAGTAGGTATTTTTCAACCTCTCTTCTAAACACAAAAGATAAACACAGCCTGACCTCTCTCCCATGTGCATAGGAGAAGATAGCAAAATTACTTGATTCTTTGAGTTCTTAAGTGTCTATCAATTCTTTCACCCAAACCCATCCCTGAACACAGTTTTAAAGCCCAAGTTTGTTTTGTCTTCATTTCCTGTAGTGAGTCAAGACTGTGTTATAAGAACTTCTGTTCCCACTTACTTTGGTTCTATCTCTTTTTTGTCTCTTCCAGCCCCTAATTCAACCCTTTTCTAATTATCTCTTAGAAAAGTGGCTGAAAATCTGTGCATATTTATAAATGATCTTATCTTGGTTAAGAAAGAGACATGAAAATGGACATCCTTGCCATTACTGTAACAAAAAAGTATAAAACGTCTAGTATGCATCAGGTCTGTTAGGCAACTCACATGGGTTATCTCACTTAGACATTAGATTTTGCTACCTAATAAACCACTCAAAGTTTATTGAATCAGAGCAACAAACAATATGTTCATATATTACACACTATTAAAAGGCAAAAATTGGCTTGTATACAAATATATCTCACTGGTAACTGCTAAAATAAAATAAAAAAAAATAAAAACTCAACAAGGAACTAAGAATGTAATTAAAAAATATTGCTAAACAATATTTTTAAAGTTTTCCAAAATATCCATTGAAAGCAAGAGAATTCAGGCTGTAAGGACATAAAAACATTCCTGAGTACTCACATTGTAATTCTACAGGTTTCTCTAATCTGGGGTCTCAGCAGGGCTGTCTGGCTTGTTTTCTTCATAAAATCCTCACTCTACAACCTGCCAGCCTGGGCTTGCTTAACTGGTGAAAAAAGGACCCTGACACAAGAGAATGAGCACCAGTTTACAGGCACTTTCTTGGCTCTTTTTACATCAATTTTGCACTTGTCACACCAGTCAAAGGAAGTCATTGGCTGAGGGATGAAAAACTCTTTTGGGCAAAGTCATATTGCAAGGTGACATGCATACAAGGAGACATGAATGTATTGGAGTCATTATTGTAACAATATATCCCAGACAACTAAATATTTTCTGCAAGCCAATGAATAAATATTCACCACTCCTGGTTTTATTTTCTCCTAAAAGAAAATTTACAGTAGCAAACAAGAAGTCCAGCTGCTTCTGTTGCATTGCCAGATGTGGATGATGTAACCCAGTCCTTATAGAATGGTTCTGCAAATTATACTTGGTTGAAATTATGGCTTTTTACCTAATTTAGAGATTTCATTGGGAAAATGAATATAAAGTAATAAAAAATATATTCTTCGCACTTACTGTGGGTCCCAGAATGATCCTATGTTTAAGAGGTGAATCCATTATTTGAAAAATGTGTTTTCTTCTTTCTAGATATTGTTTAATCGAACCCAGGCCGCAGCGCTAACAGTGCCAGCACCGAAGCCTTAAGCCACTGCACCATCAGGGAACTCCTGATATTGTTTAAAATAGGAGAAAAAAATTACCCTTCTTTCTGTACACACTCAAAATTAACACACTGCATAGCCAGGAATATTGGGCAGAGATGTCAAATATACATAAATTGTAAAAATAATGTAGTGAACACAAAGTCATTAATCTTCAGTGTATTTTTAACAGACATATTGCATCCTACAGAACTAAAGAACCAAGAAAGGAATGAGACAGGTGTTGCCCTGATTTGCAAAATAAGTGGAGATTATATTGTGGGAATTGAGCAATGTAACCAAGAAGCACTGATCTCACAATGCTCAAAACCTAGTGGCTATATTTATTATAATTACAACATTTGAGGCTCTTCTGAAACACCAGATTTTAGTTTTTTGCTGGAACAAGTCCTTTCAGATAAGTTTCTAGTACTTCTTGCTTGTAGTTCATGTAGGCAAGAGAACACAAAACAGAAAAGTAAAAAAATAAATAAAACTCTATGTTCAGGGTTTGCGGAAAAGACAGGAGGGTGGGAGATATTGTGAATATGGGCTCCTTGTCAGTCTTGGTCCATCCAGGAAAGAAGAAACCACTTTTAGTCTTTCACATGGAGAGGATTTTATGAAATTGGTTATACAAGTTATGAAAGACCTGAGAGACCAGAGAAAGACAATGAAACCAGAGATTAACAACAAGAATCTGCATACACCAGGGTTGGAGAGACCTTGGGAGTAGGTCAGCAGCCAGAATTGGGCATTTGGGAACTAGAATCACACCAAGCCATTTAATAAATTTTGAAGCCATGGAGGCCAGAGCCTGGAAGTCACACCCACACAACTGTTGATGAATATGCTGCAGAAAGCAGAAGCTAGACTTTTTGTGTCCTCCTGTCTCTTAGGAAATTCTTCATGTGGTGATCTTGGGGACAGAAGCTGCACGAAGCCTCCAGCTGCCTAGCCTTCAGATCTTCCATGGTGACCATGCTGAAGCCACTCTGCCCCTACACCCAACTATTGACTGAACATGTGAGCTACTGAAGACAGGACATCTGTGCCTGATGCAGGACTCCTCTAATGACCAACTTTTGCCTGAGGGCTTGCAACAGACTGCACAAGATGTTCTCAGAGCTATACTGCAGTTTGAAGCTCTTCCTGTTTAATCTATTTTTCTACCTCTTTTCCTTAATATGTGTCAGACCATATTGCAGTCTAAGGCTCTCACAACCTGCTCCTGCTCTCTTTTCTCTTTATCTTTCATTAGCATTTTTCCCCAAGAAATCACTTGTATGTCTAATTCTATCGTGGTAGGTGCTTCATTTACTACTAGTTCTTCTTAGAATTGCCATGGCTATTCAAAGACTTTCATGGTTCCACATAAATTTTAGAATTATTTGTTATACTTCAGTGAAAAATGCCATTGGCATTTTCATAGAGATTGCATTAAATCTATAGATAGTTTTAGGTAGTATGGACCTTTTAACTATATTAATTCTTATTCATTAACATGGTATATGATTTTATTTATCTGTATTTTATTTAATTTCTCTCTTCAATGTCTTACAATTTTCTGAGTATAAGTCTTTAAGTTTCTTGGTTAAATTTACTCCTAGGTATTTTGTTTTGATGCCATTGTAAAGGGAATCGTTTTTTAATTTTTTTTTCTGATAATTCATTATTGGTGTATAAAAATGCAACCAATTAGTTAATTTTAATTTTGTATTATGTTACTTACTAAATTAATTTATTGGTTCTAATATTTTTGGTGAAATCTTTGGGGTATTTTATACTATATTATCATCTGCAAATAATGACAATCTTAACTTCCTCCTTTCTAATTTGAATGACATTTATTTTATCTAATGGCTGTGTCTAGGACTTCTGGTACTACTATGTTGAATAAAAGTTGTGATAGTGGACATCTTTGTCTTGTTCTTGATTGTAAGGACAATGCTTTTAGCTTTTGTCCACTGAAAATAGTATTAGCTGTGGCTTGGTCATATATAGCCTATATTATATTGAAATATGCCTTCTCTATTTCCACTTTGTCATAAATGGATGCTGGATTATGTCAAACACTTATTCTGCATGTATTGATATAATCAATAAATTTTATCTTTTATTTTGTTTAAATAATGTATCACATTAACTGATTTGCAGATAGTAAAGCAGACTTGCCTCCAAGGAATGAATTCACCTTGATTGTCTTTTACAATATTTTTAATGTATTGCTGAACTCAGCTTGCTAATACTTTGTTGAGGGTTTTTGCCACTATGTTCATTAGGAATATTGGCCTATAGATTGCTGTTGTTGTTGTTGTTGTTGTTGTTGTTGTTTGATAATGTCTTGGTCTGGGTTTGGAATCAGGGTAATATTTTTCATAAAATAATTTTAAAAGTCTTTTCTCCTTTTGAATTTTTTGGAGTAGTTTAAAAAGAATAGATGTTAATTATTATTTTTTTAATATTATATAAAACTCACCTCCAAAGCTATCCGGCCCAAGAGTTTTGTTTATTGGAAGTTTGTTGATTGCTGATTCAATTTCATTAGTAATCAGTTCAAATTTTCTGTTTCTCTTGATTCAGCCTTGAAAGAGTGTATGCTTCTAAGAATTTATTTATTCTTTCCAGAATGTTCAAATTGTTGGTGTATTGTTGCTCACTGCCTTTTTTATTTTTTTAATTTTTTGTATTTCTGGGGTGTTCAGTTTTACTTCTTTTTATTTCTGATTTTATTTATTTGGGTCCTGTCTTTTTTTCTTTTGATGATTTTTGTAAGAGGTTTGTCAATTTTGTTTATCTTTTAAAAAAACCAGCTCTTGGTTTCATTGATCTTTTGTATTGTGTTTTTAGATGCTATTTTATTTATTTATGCTCTGATCTTTATTATTTCCTTTATTGTATACACTTTAAGCTTTGTTTGCTGTTTTGTTTTGTTTTGTTTTTTTAGTTTTCTTAGGTGTAACATTTGATCTTTGAGATTTTTTTTGCTTGTTTGTGTCTTTAGGTAGGCTTGCGTTGCTCTGAAAATTTCTGTTAGGACTGATTTTGCTGTATTCCATAAATTTTAGGTCATTGTGTTTCCATTTTTGTTTGTCTGAAGGTATCTTTTGATTTCTTCCTTGATCTTATTATTAACAAATTCATTTTTTAGTAGCATGCTATTTAGCCTCCATGTTTTTGTGATTTTGAGAATTATTTTGTGATTGAATTTTAGTTTCATGGTCAGAGAAAAAAATTTGATATGATTTCAATCTTCTTAAATTAAGAAGACTTGCTTTGCTGTCTAATTTGTGGTCTATCTTGGAAAATTTTCTATGTGCACTTGAAAAGAATGTATGTTCTGCTGTATTGAGGTAAAATGCTCCAAAAATATTATTTAAATTTATCTGGTCTAGGGCATCATTTGAGACTGTTGTTTCCTTGTTGATAATCTGTCTGGAAGATCTCTCAATTGGTGGCAGTGGGGTTAAAATCTCTTACTACTGCATAACTGTCGATCTCTCTCTTTATGTCAGTCAGTATTTCTTTTAGATATTAGGTGCTCCTGCTTGGGAGGCATAGATGTTTTCACAGTTACATTTTCTTGTTGGATTGATCCCTTTATCATTATGTAATATCCTTGTCTCTTACTATAGTGTTTGTTTTAAAGTCTGTCTTGTCCAATTTAAGTATTGCTATCACATCTCTTTTCTTGTTTCCATTTGAATGAAATTTCTTTTCTTTGTTATATTTTTAGTCTATTTTATCTTTAGATCTGAGATGGGTCTCTTGTAGATAGCATGTGCACAGATCTTGTTTTACTATCATTCATCTATTCTATGTCTTTTGGTTAGACCATTTAACCTATTTACATTTGAAGTGATAATTAATAGGTACATCGCTATTACCATTTTGTTATTTATATTTTGATTTTCTTTTGTTTGTTTGTCCTCCTACTCCCTTTTTATTTTTCTTGAAGATGTTTCTTTAACATTTCATATAATACTAGCTTGGTGGTACTCACTTTCTTTAGGTTTTTCTTGTCTTAGAAGTTCTGTATCTTGTCTTCAATTTTAAATAATAGCCCTACTACTACAGTAGTTTTGGTTGTAGTCTCTTGTTTTTATCCTCTTGAATAATTTCAGCTATTCTATTCTAGTCTTCAAAGTTTGTGTGGAGAAATTAGCTGACAATCTAATGGAAGCTCCTTTGTATGTAACTACTTGTCTTTCTCTTGCTGCTTTTAGAATTCTCTTTTTGTCTTTAACCTTTGGCATTTTAATAATATTTTGTCTGGGTGTGGGCCTGTTTTGGTTTATCTTGGTTGAGACTCTCTGTACTGTTTGGGCTTGTTTGTCTATTTTCTTCATCAAGTTCAAAAAAGTTCTCAATCATTATTTTTTCAAATAGGTTCTTGATTCCTTATTTTTCCTCTTCTCATTTTTGTACTCAGATGGTGCAAAAGTTGTTATGCTCACTGTTGTCCCAAAGGTCCCTTAAACTATCTTTGTTGTTTTTTAGTTGTTTTATCTTTTTGTTGTTCTGATTGGGTGGGTTTTTTTTTTGTTTTTTTGTTTTGTTTTGTTTTGTTTTGTTTGCTATCTTGTCTTCTAAACTATTGATTCAGTTCTTTGTTCATCTAATCTGCTTACTATCTTCTTTATTGAAATTCTCATTAAGTTACTTAAGCATTTTTAAAACCAGTGTTTAAACCCTGTCTCTGGTAGATTGGTTGCCTCCATTTTATTTTATTTTATTTTATTTTATTTTAGGGAAGGTGCTTATGTTATTTTATTCAGGGTATGTTTCTTTGTTTTCTCATTTTGCCTGCCTCTCTGCATTTGCTTATATATAGGTTAGGTAGATATTTTATGTCTCATTCTTTGTCAGGTGGCCTTATATAGTATGTCCCAGTGTGGTCCAGTGGTGTATTTTGTCTGATTACCTCTGCATATTTCCCAGGAGTGTTTCTTGTGTATGTTGTGCATATTTTCCTGTTGTAGTTGAGCCTTCATTGCATTTGACATGTCAGTGGGTACGATTGACTCCCAAACTGATTAGCTATGTAGATAGCCTACATCCACAGTGTATGAGCTGCTGTGCAGGAACTGAGCCTTCAGAAAGGAATGTACTCCCACAGGAGCATGTTCCTGTTGAGATCACCCTTTGGGTTTGCTACTTGTAGTGTTGCGGCAAAACAGGTAACCAAGGAAGTCAAATGGCACTCAGAGAGGTGGAGAACCAGTTTTATTATGCTGGAGGGTTCAGAGGACTTATAGTCTCCAAATTCTGAGCCCTGACTAACAGGTTTTTCAAACTCTTATAGGGTTAGTGTGAGGGCTGGCTGATGCGATAAGCAAGCAAGGTTACAGAAGCTAAATGTATATATTAGGCAACTGGTGGAAGGCATGTGGAAGTGGGAGTTCACAGAATTTACATTAAATAGTCTACAGAATTTATATTAAACAACTTTATCAGTACTTTTTCATTTCATTCTCCACTTTGATGCCCTTATAACTCTATTTATGGGGCATCACCATATATCTCCAACTTGGTGTGGGCCTGGGGCTGGTATCCCTGTAAGGCTAGTATTTGAGCAGTGGTTGCCTTGTCCACCATGGTTTCCATTAACTGGGTAATAGTTTGGAGGATACAGGGTTCTAGTGTACGGGGGTGCCCCCAAACAGTCCTGTAGCTAAGAACAGGCTCAAGATCCCAGCACTGGCTATGAATAGTGGCTGGCAGGTCATTACGGTTCTACCGCTGGTTGAAGTTCTGGGTGCTGCCTGTGGAGGTCCTTCATATCCTTTATTTGGTGCTAGGTTGGCCATCCAACACCTTCCACAGTGTTATTTGCAATGGTCATACAAGATCAATTTGGGTCATCCAAGCCTCTGATGGGTTCCTGGCGTTGGCTTTTTTGAACTGAGTATGGTGGATCCAGGGTGCTATAACTGCAATTTTAACAGCAGTCAGAGTAGCTAATACAACCGTGTGTGGGCCTGTCCACACAGGTTGTAGGGTTTCCTTTCTCTAATCCTTAACCCAGACCTTATCTCCTGACTGGTGGGGTTGGACCTGGTTTCCTAAAGGGATTGGGGCCCAGTCTAAGATAGCTCGGCTTATTGTGCAAAAGGTCTTTCCTAACATTTGGAGTTGGACTGACAGGCCTAGTTCCCCTAGTTGCTGAGGGTCACCCTTAAACCTACTGGTAGTAGTAGGTTCCTCCCATATAGAATTTCAAATGGGAATATCCTGAGGGTCCAGGAGTACATCAGATGTGCATAAAGGTGAGAGGTAGTATGTCTACCCATGGGAGTCATATTTTCTGACAGAACTTAGCTAATGTGGTCTTGAGGTTTCAGTACATGCATTCAACTTTCCCTGAGCTTTCAGGCCTATAGGCAGTGTGTAACCTCCAGTTAATCTTCAGCAATTTTGGTATGATTTAGACAACATGGGATAAAAAGGGGAAGTCCATAGTGAGGTATTATTTCTCCCAGCAGGGCCTTCACAACCTCTTGTGCTTTTTTGGTGTGAGTGGAAAAGGTCTCAACCCATTTTGAGTATGTGCAAACTAAAACATAGGATGGCCCCAACATGGCTTTACCTCCAGAAAGTTGATTTCTATGTCCTTAAAGGGGGCCATCACGGTGATTTGAATTCCTGGGACCTGTTTAAGACCCTATCCCACATTGTTTTTAGCAAAAGTAGTGTACCTAGTGCTAATTTGAACACAGAGGTTGGGAGCCTGGCAATGTAGTAATACCTTTTTGAGTGTTGTCTTTCCCCAGTGAATCAGTTCATGGTATTGTTTGACAATGTGATAAGCTAATACCCTGGGAAATGAAAAGTCTCTGGTCCAGTAGTTGCCACCAGACCTCATCCATCTGGGTGCTCCCCTCAGTTTTTGCCGATCATTCTTCCTCTGGAGTATACCTCAGATTTTCTGATAGGCTTGGTGTTAAAAGTACCTTGGAAGCCGAGCCCAGGTTTGGGGCTGTCCTGGTGTGGGCAGCAGCTTCTCATACTGCTTGATCCACCAGGTGGTTCCCCTGACTCATCAGGTCAATCCCCATTTGGTGGCCTTTGCAGTGCATGTGAAGTTGTTCTGTTGCCAAACAACTTCAAGTAACTGGAGAATTTCTTCTTTGTTTTTTATCTCCTTTCATCCAGCTGTACAAAGCCCTCTTTCTTTGTAAATGGCCCCATGTATATGTAAATTAGTGAAGGTATACTTGGAGTCAGTGTATATGTTGACTTTCTTTCCCTCCGCATACCTGAGCACCTGAGTTAGGGCCCATAGTTCGCCCTTTGGGCTGACCATCCTTGTGGCAGTGCCTCAGTCTTGATGACTTGGTCTTGAGTAGTTACTGAATAACTGGCCTTTTGTTCTCCATTCTGGATGAAGCTGCTCCCGTCTGTGAAGAGTACCAGGTCAGGCATGGAGAAGAGAACATCAGTGAGGTCAGGCCAGCTGGTGAAGATTTCATCCATGGTTTCCTCACAGTTATGGTCAGGTGGGCCTGCCTCCCAGGAGGGAATGTGGCTGGATTCAGGGTGCTCACTGTTTCCAATGTCACCCATGGACTCTCACACAGTAGGCATTGGTAGTGTGCCATCCTGGCATTAGTGAGCCATCAGTAGCCTTGGCTGTTCATTAAGGCTGTTACTACATAGGGGACTTTTACATGGATGTTCTGGCCTAGGGTCAGCTTGTCAGCCTCTTGGATGAGAATGACCATGGCCACCAGTGCTCAGAGGTAGGGATGCCACCTGGCAGCTACCGGGTTAAGTTGCTTAGACAGGTAGGCCATGGGTCTTTGCCAGAGTCTAACAATTCAGGTGAGGGCCCCCAATGCCATGTGTCCCTTTTCGCAGATGAAGAGGTTGATTCCCAGTTCATGTCTGGGAGTCCCAGCGCCAGTGCACAGGCCAATATTCTCTTTATTTCCTGAAAAGCAACTTCTTGTTCATTTTCCCATCTTAGGGGTTCATTATCCAATCTGGCCAGGACTTCATAAAAGGGCTTTGCTATTCTTAAATACCCTGGGATCCAGATGCAGCAGAATCCTGCTGCTCCAAGGAATTCCTGAACCTTTTTCTTGTTTTCCTAACAGGGAATTGAGCAGACAGTCTGTTTTCTTTCTGGTCCCAAGGAACGATGCCCATGGGTAATGATGAAACCAAAACATTAGACTTGAGGCTGACACATCTGAGCCTTTTTCCAGGATACTTTGTATCCAGTGTCAGTTAGCAACTGTAGTATAGTCCTGATGCCATTCTAGCAGTCCTCCAGAGTGTTACTTGCCAGGAGGAGATCATCTACATATTGCGGCAGCAGACAGTTTAGTCACTTGGCAGGGAAGGCTGCAAGGTGGGCGGCCAATGCCTCACCAAACAGGATGGGGGAGTATTCGAAGCTTTGAGATAGGCATGCCCATGTGAGTTGAGTCTTCCTTTCTTTATGTTGAAGTCCCAAGTAGGTTTGGTCTCCAGTGCTGTGTTTGGGACCCATGCCTCAGTGTCAAGGGTGCCTACTGGAGCCTGATCCTGCAACCATTTCCACACCACAGTCAGGATGTGCCTTTGCTCTTTGGTGTTGAGGAGAGCGAGGAGTGATTGGTGACAGTCATCCCAAGTTGGCTGGTGTCTTTGGCAGATCAATTCCAGAAGGTCGACAAGGATCTGTGGCTTCTCAGAATAGGATGGTGTATGGTGTTTTCAATTCAGGAGATAGGTGGTACTGAATGGTTGGTAACACAACAGAGCTTGGCCTAGCTGCACAGTGTCATCTGCATTCAGTTGTTGGGGTCCCCAGGTCTCCCATAAGGGCATCTGATATGTGGCTGCATGTTAGGTTGAACGTACCCTCCTTCTGACATATTCTGGATCCAGCTGGGTGGGCTCTGTCTCATGAGGAGGAGAGACAGACAGGGCAGTGGCATTCAGGCAGGTCAATGGTCACTGGGGGAGCAGTTGGTGTTTGAGGGGCAGGCAGAGTGTATGGTAGAATGGCTGGTTCCTCCTTGGGGTCCCCCTGATGAATTGGCTTTTGGGACCTTCCTCCCTTTTGGGGATGAGCTATTAAAACCTTGCACTACCCCTTACTGTTCATGCAAAATTGAACCCAAGGAGGGAGAGTCTGTGCTATTTGCAACCATGAGTCTATGTACGGAAACTGGTCAGTGTGGCCAAGACTTCCAGTAATCACTTTATAAACTGCAAAGACCTTGTGGAGGTCCAGGGTCCCTTCTGGTGGCTAGCCGACCTAAAATTGGGCCAGTCAATTTCACAGAAAGTTTGGAGTTTTCCTCATGTCAATTTGACACCATAGTCGTCAGAATAACCTTTCTTGGAGTTCTTGAGCATACAATCTAATACAATTGGCTTGGACTAGCTGGACCCCATTTCTTTATGTACCTAATGTGGTCCTCCCAGTTGCCCTTCCATGTCCAGTGTCACAAAATAAACAAAGGAGGGAAGCCCCCTAGAGGAGTTCTTTCAGATGCCTGCCTCGCAGCATCCCTTGAGGAACTTTAATGTGTGTCTTGGCTAAGGTTCACCTGTATAAACCCTGGGCCTTTTTGCCCCAAGAGGACAAGTCACCATTTTGCCTTATGAAGGCCCACTCAGACTCCATAGCTATTGCCATGAAGCCACAGACAGAATCACACAATCACACATCCAATCATACAGAGGTTATCACATATCCTTCCCAGACCCTGGGTTTTCCCTACCTGGCTTCTCATAGTGGAGACTTAGGGTGATCAAGTTCCCCTTCCATCTGAATATGGGCCTGACTGAGGCTTTGGTCCCAGGACCTTACCTTATCCAGAATCTTGATTCCTAAATGTGTTAGTTCGTCTCTCCATGGAGTCTGGCTGAGTCAGGTCAACCTCGGGTGTGGTGGCCCCTGGGAAGGAAGTCCCATAAAGGTTTCAGGTGGCGCTACCTTGTTCAACTCGGTAGGCCTTCCACCGCCCATTGGCTCCCACCATGGAGCCAGTGGCACAATGGGTCAGTATGGTTGGCTTCCTGGTCAGAGAACCAAAATGTTGCTGTAGGACAGGTAACCAAGGAAGTCAAGTGGCACCTGGAGAGTTAAAGAACCAATTTTATTTTGTCAGCGGGATCAGAGGAGTTACAGTCTCCAAATTCTGAACCCTGACTAACAGGCTTCTCAAACTCCTACAGGGTTGGGGTGGGGGCTGGCTGATGTGATAAGCAAGCAGGGTTACAGAAGCTAAATGTATACGTTATACACTTAGGGGAAGGAATGTGGAAGTGGGAGTTCACAGAATTTACATTAAACAGCTTTGTCAGTGATTTTTTATTTCATGAGGGCTAACCTCCTGGTGTTACATTATGTCTAAAGCCAGCCTCTATGTAGTTATTTTTTGTGTCTCTTGGAAGGGGCTCCCATGCATTCAAATGTTAGCCTGGCTTCTGACTAGCCCAGGGTTAGCTGGTAGAAGCCACAAAGCTATATGTGGTTGTTTGTTGCCTGTGCTGAACATGAATGTATGTGGGTGTGACCTCGCTGTGAATTGAGGCCGGCTTCTACCAGTGTTGGGCCTGTGGAACTCAGCAAAAAGCTCGGCTTGCCCCAGGCCTGTTG
The DNA here is from genome assembly GCA_004026885.1 of Lyroderma lyra. Lineage (NCBI taxonomy): Eukaryota > Metazoa > Chordata > Mammalia > Chiroptera > Megadermatidae > Lyroderma > Lyroderma lyra. Next base: position 17,909 of record PVJL010011074.1, read on the forward strand.
CCACCTGCTGGATGTTTGTAAGGCTCAGTCATTGAGAGTCTCATTAGATGCATGAGCAGAGCTGGTTAACCAGTTGTTGAGAGTGTTCCCAGGGATGCAGAAACCATATGAGTAGGACAGGGTCCCAGGGAGTCATGAATTGTGGCCAGTGTTATTTTAAGTTAATACAGATTTGATTTTTATACCAGTGCTGCATTAGTGACCACTTTGCAATATGCTATGAGAACTCCATAGCCAGCCTCTTCTTGCCTTGGGCCCATAGTGAGGCTGCAGTGCAATTTGTGGCTGACTCTAGCACTGGTAGTTCCTCAGGCTGCTGTGGGTCTGCTGGTACTAAAATCTCTTACAGCTTGTAGGGTGAGGCAGCTGTCCAAGAGCTGAGAGTGTCCATGGCAATTCAGTACTAACTGGGTGGGGTGGTGTACAAGGAAGTCACAATGTTTGGGACTGTTGTTTTTACAAAGCTAATGTGTATTTGTTTCTTGCACCAGTGCCAGGCTCATGTTCACTTTACAAAATGCCCTCAGAATACATGGCCTGCCATCACTCACATCAGGCCTGTAAATCCCCAAGAACTGCCCAAGAAAGGCTGCAGCATTAGTTATGTTTGACTGCCTATACCGAAAGTTTCCCAAGCCCTTTGTTCCTCTGCTGCCATAAAAGACTTTTGTAGCTTTTGGAGTGGAGATAGTCACCGAAGAGCCGAGAGTGATGTGGTTGATGCAGCACTAGCTGGGAGGAGCTAGCACTCAGAGCATCACCAAAGTTGTCACATGTGAAAATTTTACCAGGCCAATGTAATCTCAGATTTGGCCCTGTTGGACAGGGTTCAACCTAGAGAAGATGCTGCCCTGTAGGCTTCAAGTGAGTCTGGTTCCACACCGGGACAATGGTTGCTGTCTCTCCAGCTCTCAACTTGAAACCATACAACTCAGTATTTACCCATGTCTCTGGCACCTTTCAAGTTATTGTCCCTGCACTGCAGCCCAGGTGTGTGTTTGCAAGCAAAGGAATCTATGCACGAGCCCTTTAGAGGATGTCTGAGTTTCTAGCCACCTTCCATCTCACTGGGATGATTGAATACATTTCTTGCTGCTTTTCACTTTCAGATGTTGGGGGGACTCCTTTTTCTGGCACTGGACCCCTGGGCTAGGGACCCCAGTGTGGGGCTGGGACCTCTCCCTCTTCAGTAGGGACCTCCACCACTGAGGTGTTCCTTCCAGTGTCCTACCACACCCTGTGGGTTTGGGGTCAATTGTTTTACCGCGCCTACCAGTCTTGACATAGCCTCTTCTTTATATTTTTAGTTATAAGGGTTATGTTCAGCTAGTCTTGATATGATTCTTGAGGGTGATATTTCTATAATTTATATGTAAATTTTATGTGATTCTGGCAGACATTAGTCATAGCATTAACCTAATATGCCACCTTGGACCCTCTTTCCAGTTTTATTTTACTTCTGTAGTTGAAATTTCACACACTAAGTTTATATCTGTTGGAAAAAATGTCCAATTAATGTTAAGTATATTGAAAACATATTTTTCTCAGAAAAAATTAATGGAAGAAAAAGTAACTTAAAATTATACTAATTTCTTATACAAGAAACTGATCAAGGAATTTTAACATTTGGCTTATTTAAGTTTCAGGAAATTTGATAACTTATATATAGATATCTTTTTAAAATGAAATTGTGTTTATACAACCAAGGCATAGACCTAAGGCTAATGGGTAGAAGGTATAAATAAATTATATTTTTCTTAGAATAAAGTTTATCCTCAGAAAGACTGGGATGAGGTGAATTCCTCATTACTAGAATTAGCCAAGTATGGATTAGATAAACTCATTAGATTTGGAATGGATTCTTCAGATGCTATTTAAGGTTTATTTTGACCCAGCAGTAAAATTTTGTTTCTAATGATGTATATATTCAGATCTAAAAGACATATAATTTTATATTTGAAAAATATGATAGGAGTTAATGCAGAATCTCAGAGAAAGTAAATCTTTTAACTGAGATTAAGTTATTTTTGCATTTAGAATATTCTGAAGTGATTATCATTGAATAAAAACTCTAATATAGTAAATACAGATTAAAGTAACATTAAATGAACATCAGCCAGTGGGCAATTGGCAGTGTGTACAGTTTACAGTCATTCAGCTGTATCAAAACCAAAAAGTTGCAAAGTTCACCTTTATTCCCATTTGCTCCCCACTTCTTGCCAAAGTCTTATGACAAGTTCATCTCCCATGTTTTTCATACTTTCACTATGAGCCTTAATTTCTCTCCCCAGATAGCTTGTTTGTGGTTAGTGTGTGACAAACTAGTGGGCATATGAGGGCTGTCCAGGAAAACATATCCAGCCATAAATACCTCTATTTTTCATATTATATGGCTGTATACATTTTTTAACAGTCCTCAAATGCAAAGTCACTTCAATTTTTTTATCAGACTGGTCTGTGAAGTCAAATCTTTGATAACAGATGTGTACAGTCTTAGGTACAAGAATCACTTTGAACAGGCCTCTCCCACATTCACTATTTCAGAAGAATAATTTATAATGGTCAATTTCTTTCACATTTTAATACATAACATTGAAAAATAATGACAAGATCTTTCTAGTTCCTATTAAACCCTCTATTTCTGATATTTTACTCTGTGGAATGTTAACATTTGGCTTATTTCATAGCTATTTGATTAGATAAAAGTATGTAAACAACAAAAACAACAAGAATTGTCTAGACAGAAAAGGCTAGAGAAATTGACCAAAGATGCATCAGCAAATACATTAATTTTATATCAAAGTAAATCCTTTCTTATAACCTCAATATTCCAAATCTTGATCTATCACTTCTCCCTTATCTAAACTACCTGCTATATTCCCATTTCTTCAGGGCTCTGCTAAATAAATTATTATCCAATTTCTGAGCAATCATTTTATTAGAGTATTAATGTTCACCATTATTTAACACATTATTCTTTACCAGATAACTTTTGCATTTTGAGAGGTAGCTTCAGTGCCTTAATCAGAATACTGAGCAATATATTAATTTTAGGCACCATGTCAAATATTTGGGAGACATATATCTACCCATTAAATCTTAGAGGAAACCATCCACACTAGTATTTTTCCAATCTATGGTTCCAGTTGTTAGAAAAAATTTTAACCAATGCTGAACAAAAAATATATCAGAAGGTTAAATTCTACATAGAGCTAATGGAAAGTGATTAGTGAGGGATATGTTTTAGATTCTGTGGCCACAATTTAGCTAGACTTTACACATCATAACTGCATAAACTTGGAGATATTATTGGCTCTCTGTTTGGTTTTATTTCTCTAAAATGGTTTTTGCCATAACAAGTAACTTCATTAGAATTTGCCATAAATTATTTGTTAAAGGTTGAAAATGTTCTCTGATAAACACTATAAATCTGAAATATTTATTTACCAAGAAATGCCTGAATTGTTCAAGTAGTTGTTACAATGGAATTTATAAAAGTCTTCCTTTTGTTGATAGCAAAAGAAATGGCATGCAAATAGCAATGCCAAATACCAGTTAAGGTTAAGCTATTTGAAAATTGGCCTAGCTTTGTTACCTGATGTGCTCCGCTTTTTTCCTAACTGATTAATTTGTCTTTTGTTCATAGGAGCATAAGCCTTTGTTTATACTTTAAAGGCAAAAAAGTTTTACTTAGTCCCTAGGGCTGTAATGCTTAGAAGATCCTAAGAAGATATCCTGTGACATTCAATCTTTAAAATATGGATAAGCCATTCTCATTTCTTCAAATATTGAACTCTGCAGCATATTATTTTAAAGAGGGCAGCATAGGTTACTTCATCACAACATAGAAATTAGTAAGTTTTTGCTCCCCAGGGGTGAACATTTTTTCCTAAACAAATAGAATAATTGCTTATTTATGACTTGAGGCAAGTTACATATTGAATGAAAATATTCATTTGAATAGCTTGGCATTTTAAAATTAAAATATGTTGTACTTTGGAATATAATCTGTCATTTCTTTTTTATATAAGCTATTTTGATTCAAAATTTATATTTTTTGTAAAGAACTTCTTTCCCAACTTCCTAGTAAATTACCTCCTATAAACTCAGAAACATAAACATGCAAAACAACTGAGAAAACTGGATGTTATAAAGATACCATTGCCAGACTATAGAAGAAATTTCTGCTAGCTAATCACAAAGATGAGATAACTTGTTTAAAGTAAGGGGTAGTTGATTAGGCCACCAGCCAACTGGTGAGTATAAAGACTGGGTTCCGTGCGGCTGGACCTACGAAAAGGGGAAGGTTCTACTAAAGCAACACATCAAGAAATGGAGAAACATTCCAAGTCAGAGCCTTTGAAGGACAAGTGATGTTTTTGCAATGCAACAACTGGTTTTGATGAACAAGTTTATTTGCTAGAATTCTTACATAAAATTTAAATATAGTATTAACAATAAAATAGAAAGTTGATAAACTGGACTTCATGAAAACTAAAACTTTCATTCATCAAAAGACCCTATTAAAATGTAACAAGGCAAGTTATAGACTGAAGAAAATATTCATATATATACACATATGTGACTATATAAACACACTTATACTATATATATGAGGGCTGTCTGGAAAAAAATCAGTTTGTCAATATAACAAGAATGATTACATGGCTGGATACATTCTAGACAGCCCTAGTATATAATGAGCAAAAATTTAAGTTATTTTGCAATATAAGATACACAAATTGCTATCACATAGGAAAAGATGCTCATTAGTCATTGAGGAAGTGCAAATTAAAGCCAAAATAAAATACAATTTTACATTCTCTGGAATGGCTAATGTTAAAAAGAATAATAACACTAAGTGTTGGTGAATATGTAAAACAACTGGAAAGTTTAATATTGCTTTGGAAAACATATATTACTTTTTAAAAAACATTTAAACACATATCTACCATATGTTTTAACCATTTCACTTTTAATTATTTATTCAAGAGAATGACAACATATGTTTTAAAAAATTATAGAGTGGATAAACAAATTATATTCACCTATACAGTGAAAACTACTTACAATGAAAAGAAAATAACTCACTTTTAAATAAAAAATAAAAGCCTGCATGAATCTCACAGAGGTTATGTTAGGAGAAAAAAGGAAAAACACAAGAATATGGTCTGCCAAGAGGAACTGTAAAAGATGATCCCCCCGCAAAAAAAAAAAAAAAAAAAAGAATGCAAGGAGGCAAAGATGGAGAAATGGGAGAAGGAAATGGCTGTTTAATGACGTTGGAGAAAAACAAAGTCAGAACCTGAGGGGCTGAAATTCTTGAGAAAAGAAAAGTATATTGAAGTAAGTCCTACACTTGAAGTCACTTTATCCCTTTTGGATAAATGCCAATTCATAGTATGGGGCATGAAAGTCAAATAGAAAGCAATAACTTAGAGCAGTTCTAGTTAATATAAATATAATGTGAGCCACATAATCTTAAATAGACTAATAATCACATTAAAACAAGTAAAAAGAAACAGACAACACGAATTTTAATAATATATTTTACTCAATTTAATAGATTTAAATTATCATTTCAACATGTATTTGATGTAAAAAAATTAATGAGATATTTTATATTTTTTTGTAACTACCACTTCAAAATCTGGTTTATATTTATACTTACAGAAATGCTAATTTAGAGTAGTCATATATAAAGTGCTCAGAAGCCACATATGGCTAAGTACTGTCATAATGGAGAGCACAGGTCTAGATTTAGCAATAGTATCACTAACTGTGATGGTTACAAGGGCATCTAGGACTTAAGATGACAGGAATCTGGAGAAAAAGATGCTGTGAACAAATGGGCCAGTGAAACTTTTCCTGTAGGCATTTCCATTAAATCAAAACATGTGCAAATTCAGAGAGATACTCTAAAAGCTAAAAATAGTATCGTAAATAAGATGATTAAGTTTTTCAATATTTTTAAGAGGCTGAGAAAACAAAACTTGTAGTTCAGAACCTCCCAAGTTAGAGAAGTCTGGGCCAATAACACAGATATATGTTGAAACCCCTCCTAAAGGGTTATAGCAGAAGGGACAAAATATCAAATATGGAGCAGCATCAATTAGATTTGGTGGAGATCTTTATACTATATACCTGACAATAAAAATTAAATTCCCTGTAAAAAAGGTAATATTATCCAGAATTTCCATAATATTTCATTATAAATATTTGACATAATCAAAAATTACCACTTTTAGGAAACAGAACCAAATAGTCAAATCCAAAAAAAAAAAAGAAGCAGACAATTGAAACATGTAATCATTATATTTGAAGCTATCAGACACATACTTAAAAGTAACTGGAATATAAATATTAAACAAAAAAAGGTAAAACATTGATAATTTCACCTGAAATCTAAAATCAATAAGAAGTATATAATGTAATACTTATCATTGAAAAAATACAATAACTCATAGATATATTTAATTGTAAAGTAGATGCAGGTGAGGAAATGATTAGTAAATTGGATGGTAGGTAATCAGAAAACATCCATATTGAAGCACATAAAAAAAAGAAATTGAAAAATGCAGTAAAGAGTGTGAGAGCCATACATAGTTCAGTAAAAAGTTCTAATGTATGTGTAATTGGAGACTTAGAAGTAGAAAAGGTAGACTAGATCAGAAGTAATCATTGAAGAGATAATAGCTGATAATGGTCTAAGAGTTTCAAAAGACATAAAATCACATTTTTAAAGCATTCTATTAATTCCAATACAATTTATATACATTAAAAAGAATGGCTAAAAGGCAAAAGCAAAAAGGATATCTTAAAGTGTCCAGGAAAAAAATGCAATTCTATCTTGAAAGGAGCAACAATAAAACTGATGGACATTTCTCAACTAAAACACAAGATTCTTGGAAAAGTTGGAATGACATTCTTAAAGTTGTTCTAGGTTGAACCGGAAAAGATGCCAACTAGCTATGGCAATTCTGACAAAGAAGAACAAAGCAGGAGGTATCACGCTACCCAATATCAAATTATACTATAAGGCTATAGCAATCAAAACAACATGGTATGGACACAAAAATAGACACATAGGTAAATGGAACAGAATAAAGAACCCAGAAATAAATCCATGGTCATTTGATATATGCTACTAAGGAAGCAAGAATATATATTGTGGTAAAGACAGTGTACTCAATAAATAATGCTGGGAAAAATGAACAGAAAAATAAAAAAAAATAAAACTGGACCACCTTCTTATGGTATATACAAGAATAAACTCAAAATGGATTAAAGGATAAATGTAAGACTCCAAACCATAAAATTCCTAGAAGAAAATATAGGAAGTAAACTCTCATACATTACTCTTAGTAATGTTTTTGTTTATGTATCTCCTTGGGTAAGGAAAACAAAAGAAAAAATAAACAAATGGGGCTACATAAACTAAAAAGTTTTTGCACAGTCATGGAACCTATAAACAAAACAAAAGTCTTACTGGATGGGAGAAGATATTTGACAATGATATATCTGAGAAAGGGTTAGCATCTAAAATTTCTATTAAAAAAACTCATACAACTCAACACCAAAAACCCCCCAAACTATCCAATTTTAAAAATAGGCAGAAGATCTTTCATGCAAAGTCAGATTTTTCTTGATGTGCATCTGCATAACATTCTGAGAAGTAAACAAGTGTTGCAGCTCTGCAAAAACTATTACAGTTTCAAATGCTGTAGGAGCTCTCTGTCATGATACTTTTTCCACCTCACACATATCATTATCACTCATTTCCACCACTGCAACATTCATTTTTCCGTAATTCACAACAGCTTCTATAATGTCTTCTGTATTAAATGAAGGAGGCACAAGAATGGCTTGATCCACAACAAGCCAGTTGTCAAGTTCGTCTTGAAACAAATTTATTTTGTCATTTGCAGAGTTAACTAACAGCGTTTTACTATTTTTTTGCCGGTTGCTTGAGAGTGCTGATTGCTTGAGATCTGGTTACCAAAGAGTTTACTTTATGTACATATATAGTTATGGGGTGTAAAGTGTAGCATAGGGAATATAGTCAATGGTATTGAAATAGCTACATATGTCAAATGGGTAGTAAATTTAATGAGGTTATCACTTTGTGGGGGTTATAAATGTGTAATCATTATCTTGTTTTATATATCTGAATTTAATAAAAGAAGAGTCAGTAAACTCTATGAATCATATTCAATTATATTTGAAAATCATTAATAACTAAAATAAAACAAAATAAATAATAAAAAATTTTAAATAAAGTTGTTCTGGGTTTAATTGTGTCCAACATCCTCTAAATTTATATGTTGGTATTAACCCCTAATACTTTATTTAGAATATATACTTACATATATATTTACATATATAATTAAAGCTTATTCATCCAAATGCATTTTTAAGAGAGTATAAATATGAGCCCAAGATTGCAGAAAATATTTGTAAAACATGTTTGACAAAGGATACATTGCCAAAACACGTAAGGAACTCCTACAATTCAATAAGAAAAATGTGGATAATCTGATTAAAAATAGTAAAAATACATAAACAATAATATCACAAAGGAAGATATCCAAATTACTAGTAAAGACACAAAAATATATTTTATCTCATTTGTCATTAGGGAAAAGCAAATTAAAACCACAGTGCATGAAAGACATGGCAATTTTTAGTAATTTTTTGCTAACTTGAAAAAGTACTAAGAACCAGTAATATAACCATGAAAGGACACTTTTTCTTTCTTATGAGAAATAGATGAAATATATAGATGTAACTATTGTTTCAAACCAATTATTTTATTATCTGTGTGTTTTTCCTTTAATATATTATCTATAGCAAAGTGGGGAGTAATCAAGCAGAACACATATAATGTTTGCAAATTTTCTGTTAGAAAATATCACCTTTGTTTTTCAAATTGCTAGGTTGTTTTATGTTTGAGAATAAAGGGAATCTTGCCCTTCAATTCCCCAAATGAAATCAAAGGATAGTGATTGTACATCTGCATTAATCTTCCTAAAGGACTATTTTAAACAGGATGGTCAGGAAAAGCTTTCTTGACCAGGCAAAAATTGAGCATTGAAACAAGGGAGTAAGATATGCTTATTGCTTGCTGGTAAAAGCATTTCAGAAAGAAAACAGGTCAAGATGTAGGAATGCAGTGATGGGTTGAGGACAGCAAAGAGATGAGTGATGGGAGAGGAGGGAACAAGGTAGGGAATAATGTCATAAAGACATGATGGTTTACAATATATGTTGAGCCTTGTAGATCAATAGGACTTGCTGATAAAGTGAATGTGGAGAATTAGAGACAGAGAAATGAAAATAAAGCTATCTCAATTCAACAACTGTTCAACCTGCCAAGACAGACAATACAGTGATCCCACACACTACCTTTTAGAACTCTCTCTTATCTTCCTTAGTGTCCTTATTTTCCTTCTTGCATAACAGATTCCATGCCCATGATGATAAACTTTCCTTTGCATATGTGTCATCTCTCTTGTCTCCTTATTTTTCTCACCTGGTACTCCCTTACCTTGTTAATTTAACTCTGCCTAATGAACCTGCATTTATAGACCCATGCTAATAGTTACTGTTCTCATTTTAAATTTATTATTAAAAACTTGGAGCTAGATATTAGAGTTGTTAGAGGTATTAGTATAGTACAATTTCTTAATCCAGTCACTCTTCCACTTTCTATATTTTCTAGATTTCATAATTTCTCTCTCCAAAATTCCAGTTCTTCCCCTGTTGTCTTCCTATTGGTAGTCTTGCTTTTTACATCCCTGAGAAAATAGAAGTTATTAGAAAGAAAAATTTAACAAGCTTCAACTAATACATCTACTTACTCAGTTTTATCAATGCACATATGTTCTGCCTTATTTCCTACTACTGCAAATAAATAGTTCTTTTCCCTAGCCAAAGCCAACACATTGCCTCTTGTATATTCAAAGAGATTTCATCTTTGTTTCCCTATATCATCAAATTTTCCTCCCTGTCAGACCAGTCCCATCAGTATACAAATAAATATCTCTTCTCCTCCTAACAGCTCATTTCTCTGCTCCCCTTTATAGCAAATTTCTTTTTAAAAAATTATCTTTCTTTTTCCTTCCAGTTCTAGTTTCATTCCTCTTGAACTAATTTCATGCAAGCTTTTCCATACATTACCAAAATAGCTCTTCTCAAGATCATCCCTGATCCCATACTGTTAAATCAGGTGGTTAGATGTCAGTCCAATTTTAATTCCACTTGACCTATCAATGGCATTTAACAGCTTTGAATACTTTTTCTATATTGAAATTGTTTCTCATCTTTTGGGCACTATATTCTATTCTGGTTCTCCTCTCATTTTACTAACAACACATACTCCAGTTTATTTACTAGATCCCATCTCTCTGGCTTATAAATATTGGCATGTTCAGACTCAATTTCTTGGTGACTTCATCTAGTTTCATGGCAATAAATGCAGCCTATACTCTGGTGCCTCTATCTGAGATTTTTTCCCATAATTTTCTAATTGTATACCAATGGTATAACTGCATATCTCTGTTCAGTTTGGATGTATAATCAAATTCTCAAACTTAGCATGGCACCACTCAAATTGTTGATAGCCCCAGTACATCAAAACCTGCTTCTTCTAAATTCTTGTTCAGATCAATGAATAGAAATATCGTTCTTCCAGTTGCTATTACAATACATTTGAAATCCACCTTAATTTTTGTTGGTATTATACCCCACACCCCTGTCAGCTCTATCTTTAAATTATATTCAAAATCTAGAAAATTTTCACCAGCTTCTCATCCAACAACATAACTCTAGTCACCTAGGCTATTTAGTCTCTGCAGTGGTCTTCTTATTCTGTTATCCGCCCCCCCCACACACACACCCTTCAGAATATTCTTTATGTAGCAGCTAGAATGATCCTCTTAAAATATACAGAACCTTCAGTTCAAAACTATCCCAAAGTTTCCCATTTGGAATAAATTTCAAGTCCTTACAATGACCTAAAAGACCATCCATGATTTGGCCCTCCCAGTTCTTCATTAATTTCCTTTCTTCCATCTTCTATGTAAAACAGCTCAATACCCAATTACTTTCCCACTGTATCTATCAGGACTCTCCAGAGAAACACATCTATCTATCTATCTATTTATCTATCTATCATTAGCCATCTCTCTATTAGAAGTAATTGACTCATGTAATTATGGTTGATGACAACAAGGTCAAAATCTATAGTGCCCATGTTCCAATTTGAATCTAAAGGCTATTAGGCTACAGCAGAACCAAGAAGACTTGATGTTTCAGTTCAAGGGCCATCAGGTAAAGAATTTTCTCTTACTCTGGGGATGGGCAGCCCTTTGCTCTATTCAGGCCTTCAACTGATTGGATGAGGTCTACCAACATTAAGGAAGGCAATTTGCTTTACTCAATCTAACAATTTAAAGCTTAATCTCATCAAAAAAATCCCCAAAATAATATGTGACCAAAAATCTAAGCACACAAGGCCCAGTCAAAATGACATATTAAATTAACCATTATGCCTAGCAAGGACCTTAACATTTACTCTTCTTAGAACAATCTTTTTCTAGATATTCATATGGCTCTTTGCTTTCTTTCCTTTGGGTATTTTCTGAAATGCTATCTATCAGAGAGGTATACACAGACACCTTACCACCACCACCACCACCACCACCACCATCACATTTACTAGCACTGTCTGATCTTCCTTTTTTAGTTACTTTTCCCACTTAACACATATCAACACCTGTTATAGTATGTATTTATTTATTGACTAGCTTCCTTCTCTCAGCCCCTACTTGCATGTAAGCCCTATGATCCTGGATTTTATTTACTCTATTGACTGCTAAGTACCTCAAACTTGGCACATAACATTTTCTTGGTGAATATTTATTAAGTAAAATAATACTTGATTGCAATCATAAAAATGAATTCATCAATGCAGACAAAACATAAAGAAAATTCTATGGATGTACATATGCCAAAAGACAGTGTAATATTGAGTTTTGGAATTTTGGGGGCTTTCTTTTCTTTTTCTAGTCCCTTTAAACAAAAATATTTTATTAAAAGTCTTATCCATAAAAAAAGAATAAAGTTGGAAAACTGATGTTCCCTGACCTTAAGATGTTATAAATCTACATAATCAAGATAGTGCTGTATTGATGAAAGAATGAACATATAGATCAATGGAGCAGAATAGAGATCTAAGAAACAAACCCACTTAAATAAAGTCAACAGATCTTTGAAAAAGAAACAAAGGCAACACAATGAAGAAAACATATTCTTCTCAACAAATAGTTCTGAAGAAGGTTAACATTCATACGTGAAAAAAATGAATCTAGAAACAGACCTTAAACTCTTCACTAAAATTAACTTAAAATGGATCATAGACCTTAATGTAAAACATAAAACTATAAAACTCCTAGCATATAACTTGTAAAAAAACCTAGATGACCTTGGGTATGGTGATACTTCTTTAGATGCAAAACCAAAAAGATGATCAATGAAAAAAATAATTGATAAAATAAATGATTAAAATTAAAAATGTTTTGTAGAAGACAAAATCAAAATAGAAAACAAGCCACAGACTGGAAGAAAATATTTGCAAGAGACACGTGATATTGTGCAAAATATACAAAAAACTCTTAAAACTCAACAATAAGAACACAAATAACCTAATTTAAAAATAAGCCAAAGACTTTAACAGACACCTCAGCAAAGAAGATATTCAGATGGCAAATACCATATGAAAATGTCATCAGGAAAATGCAAATTAAAACAATGAGATACCATGACATACTAATTAGAATGATCAAAATCCAGGAAACTGCTAGTGAGAATGTGGAGCAACAGAAGCATTCATACATTTTTGGTAGAAATGAAAAATTGTATAGCCACTTTGAAAGACAGTTTGGCAACTTCTTACCAAATTAACCACACTCTTACCATACAATCCAACAATTATGTTACTTGGTATTTATCCCCCCAAATTAAAGACTTATGTTCACACAAAAACTTACACAAGGATGTTTATAGCAGTTTTATTCATAATTGTCAAAACTTAGAAGTAACCAAGATGTCATTCAGTAAGTGAATAAAAAACTGTGGTAGATCTAGACAAAGAAATATTATTCAGCACTAAAAAACAAACAAACAAACAAACAAACAAACAAAGAAAAATAAAGAAAGAAAGACCTAACAAGGCACAAAAAGACATGAAGAAAATTTAAATGCATATTACTATCTGATATAAGCCAATCTAAAAGACTACATGCAATATGATTCCACCTATATGACATTATTGAAAAGGCAAAACTATAAAGACAATTAAAAGACCAGTGGTTTTCAGGGATTAGGAAGTGGGAAAAAAATGGATGGATAGAGCAGAAAAGATTTTAGGGCGTGAAAATATTCCATATGTTGTAATCACAGATATATGCCATTATATATTTGTTCCAACCTATAGAATATACAACACAAAAAATTAGTCCTAAGCTAAACTTTGGGTGATTAAGATGTGCCAGTGTAGTTAAAAATGTACCATTCTGGGGAGTGCTCTTGATAATGAGGAAAGCTATGAGTGTGTGAAGGCAGGAAATATAAGGAAAATCTTTATACCTTCCTCTTTTTTGTTGTTAACCTGAAACTGCTGTAAGAAAATTAAGCCTGAAAAAGCTATCCATACACTGTTATTTTACTAATCCACTATTGTCTCAACTCGAAGAAAAAAACAGAATCCAATTTCTGAAAATCAGAATTCAAATTTTTTATTTTGATCCTCAACTTCTGTTTATTTTTATTTGATTTTGTTTTTATTTACTTCGATTAAAATTACAATGTGCTAGTTGTTTATTTAGATGGAGAAGTTATTATATAAATTTCTTCATATATTTGTATGAAATCTTTTGTTTCCACTAAATATCTTAGTTGACATAAGAATAGTAATTTATTTTTCTGTATGTGTCTCAAAACATTTTAATAAATGTTTATTAAGCACATATATACAAGACACTCTAAAAGAATGTTGTTACTTTGTTTTTAGTAAGGTTGAAGTCAACACACTATGTATATCCTCCAGGCCAAATCTGAACCACTGCTTACATTTATAGAAAACAATTTTATTGCAACACAATACATTTTTTAATATATTCTCTATGGTTGCTTTTGCTTTAAAAGAGTAGAGGTGAGTGGTTGCAATAGAGACTGTATGACCCACAGACAAAATATTTATTATCTCATCCTTCACAAAAAATGTTTTCTGACCTCCACTGTAAGGAATATGCCATGATATAGAAGCATCAACTATAGGATAGAAATATGTAAAAACAGTTAAGAAATAATTGGAAAAAATAAAACAAAACATAGGTGGCCAAAAAGGCCATGTGGAAGGTGGTATAAGATGACGATCAGGGGAAAGCTATTCATATATGGGGGAGCAGGGCAGTGGAAATGACTGGCAGTGAAGTTTTTGTCCCAAGGGAAGATGATGATGAAAGACAAGCTACTGTAGTATTGCAAATGAGATGTGCTCATTAAAGTGAAGTCAGATGAGATAGGCTGCTTATAAATCATGTGAAAATTTTTGATAGAAAGAAACCTGCAGAAAGGTAAAAATGATGTTGTGACTAGGGAAAGACAGCAGAAGAGAAAGACAGAAATGCTTCATTTTTCTTATGCTTGTGAAGAAAACCAGGTTGTTGGTAATAGAGTGATTGGAGAGAGACCTAACTTGTAACCACAGCCTCTTGTTTTTCTGCCAAAGCCTGCTGCTACTTAGTCCATCAAAATCTCAAAGCAAACGTACATGTTCATACTGGTCATTGGGGAAGCTAATTCTTTTGAGGATTATCTATTGAGGAAATGCTTACGTTTGAGCAAAGGGAAGTGATATGACAGCATGACTTAGTTGTACATGGGCAGTGTAAAACAGGTATGAAATGACAAAAAATATACACCATTTAAACAGGAGTTCTCATAGGTCCAGGGACAGAGTAGAAAGAAAGAATGCCATCAAAACAAAAGGTGCCCCATCTGCATCCTATTACACATAACTTCACAGCAGCCCAAACTCCAGATAAGGGCTTTTTCTGGCATTTGGAACCCACTCAGTACAAGAGCACAAAAAGCTGAAAGTCCCAGAAAATATCCACAACCTTCACCAACAGCCCTGAACAAATGACTAAAGGGAGCAAACACATAAATCTCCAATTCCCACATTCCTTAGAGAAATAAGTCTGAGGCAAGTGCCCTACTTGTTCCCCCAGGGTTCTCTTATGGCAGTTCTCAACCTGTGGGTCGCGACCCCTTTGGGGGTCGAATGGGACTTTCACAGGGGTCGCCTAAGACCATCAGAAAACACATAATGTACTTATGTGGACCAGTCACACATATGTAGAAAGCAGCTACCAATAATTTCACAGTTAGGGGTCACCACAACATGAGGAACTCTATTAAAGGTTTGCAGTATTAGGAAGGTTGAGAACCACTGGAAGTTGAGCTCCTATGAAAAGTAGTGGCACTGCCTTAAGAACATACTTCTTCCTGTGTTACTTTCTTATTCCCCTACCAATCCTGAGATCATCTTTGATTATTGCCTCCACATCTCCTTCTGGGAGAACTCAAATTAAGGCAACTATCTACATTGAGATGAGAGGTTGCATAAAATAAGTCTTCTACTTCAGAATATGTCTAAATTGTACTCAAGGAAGAATACTGAGTAAAACAGGTAGAATTTCTGGTTTGAGGAGCAAGAGGAAGCCCTAAATATGAAAACAAGTAATAAAGATTGCTGACGATAAGAAACATAGAGAGCATTTGGGATGTTGTTACTGACCTGATTGGGATTGTGGTTTGAAATGAAAACCTCAAATGACAGAAAGCAGTTTGTTGAAGTCCTACCACTTTTGGGCTCAGATCTAGGACCATCTAAATAACTAATATGAATTAGAAAAAGCTAGACATTCATTACATGTAAGTTTCATTCAAAAAACTTTTATAAACTCAAATTGTATATCTGGTACTCTTTTAGAAACTTTGGGATACAAAGATGAATAAAGAAGTTTTCTGCCCTCGGGTGGTATGACAACAAGTAAGGCATTATAGCAATGGTTCCCAACCTTTTCCCACTTGTGTACCATTTTTAAACTCATTTCTATAAATTGTACTCCTTGTTTTTAAAACAGCTGTTTTTAAATACTGACACTTTCATTCAGTGCCTATCTTAATGTAAAATAATGGAAAGGAGATAGTGAGTTAGTAAATAAATTACTAAACTAAAAGTACAAACCACAGATTTAATTTTACAATATCACAACACAGTTAAATATTAATAATGATGATCAAGTCCTCAATAGACTTAACTTATTAATAATAATCATATTTATTTGTGTAATCTGAAATATCTGTAATAATTTTCATACATATCAGTAGCCAATTGAAACATTGTTAGTGAGATCATTGAGCTTGCTTTGATGCAGTTAGTTTCTTGAAATCAGGCTCAAGAGATGCAGGATACAGTCTTAAATCAAGACTTGCAGTAAGCTTGTTGCAGTACTTATTTTTTATGAAGGTTCAAGAAGAAAAAGCTCTCTCCACTAGTTCAATATTAGTGAATGGCAAGAGGTACTTGAGTGCCTTTCACTGAGCTGTTCATATTCATCACTGACATCTATCCAGAAAGTACTAAGATACTTTCTTCTTAAATCAGAATTTAAAGAAGAATTCGTTAGAAGTTTAATTAACTGCCCTATTTTATTGATTGATAGTTTAGCTTCTCTGAAGAATTCTTCATTGTGAGGATCTGCAATCCAGTTTGCTCCTTTTTCACATTGAGGGCAGTACTTATGAAAGGACAGCTTAAGACATTCCAAGTGACTTGCAATATTCTCTTTCACATTTTGGGATAGATTGCAAATCATTCTCAGATAAGAAGTTGTGCAGAGTTTCAAAAACTTCAGGCTGACCTCTTTCAATACACACTTTCCAAAAGTTAAGATTTTAATCATTGACTCAATTTTGTCAGTTACTTTGGATATAGTGATTGAGCTGTTTTGAATTCCCAAGTTGATTTTGTTTATTTCTAAAAAATATCTGATAAATATGCAAGATTTTAAGCCAATCATTGTCCTGAAACTTTGGAGCAAGTGGGAAGGGATATTCTTTTAAAAATACCTAGACATCATGTTTAAGTTCAAACGTCCACATTAAGTACTTTGCCACAAGATGGCCACCTTATCTCCATGTGTAAAAGTAATGCGCTTTGAATGCTGTTCATTTCTTCATAAAGCACTTTAAACAATATAGAAATTCATGGTTGTGACTTAATAAAAATTACAATTTTTACAACCTCATCGAAAACATTATTCAGTTCATTAGGAAGAGGCTTGCATGTAAGACTTTGTCTATGAATGCAGCAGTGACTCCATGATACATGAGGAGCTACTTCTTTAATTTGGCAACATAGGCCTATAAAACAACCTGACATAGACTTGCCTCTGTCAGTGCATACACTCCAACAATTTGACCAACTTTTCAATGAAATAGCCAGTAATTCCATTAAAAATATATTCATTCACCTGTGGTACACTCTGTCAATGGGTAACAAAACAACAGGTTTTCCTCAATTTCATTTCCTAATAACCACCTCATGATGATGAGCAAAATAAATAAATTACTAACATCTACACTTTCATTGACCTGGTAAAAATTTTTTCTTCTTCTAATTCAACCTACTGCTACAGCTTCAACATTATTAGACATTTGCTGAATTTGTCAAGATGTTCTATTGTTTGATAAAGTGTAGTATTGATAATGCTGACATGCTCTTCCCCAAACATACAAAAAATGGTATCCTTAATACAAAGAGAAATTAAATCTTTAGCTGTAGTGTGGTTTTTACCACATTCAACTATGTGATAAGCAATATAGTATAAAGCCTCAATTGCATTCTCATTGTCTTTCTTTTTTGACATCAATGCATGAAGTAACTATTGGATGCTTTTCTAAGCACCAAAAAGAATGTATTTCTTTGTTTTTATACATAGGATGTTTAGTCTCTAAATGTTGCATGATTAGACAGGGTTTTACCCAACCATTGGATAATATTTCCCCACACAAAACATGAAAGGGCTTAGGAAGTCATCATCCCCTACAAATGAAAACCTACATTTAATATACTCTTCAGTAAATTAAATTTAATATTTCCTTTTCTTCTGTGTAGTATATGAGGTGCACACCTTTTTACTATCTCCCAGTGTGGGTGTACTCATAGCTGGGGACACGCACTGAGAAGTACTTGGTGATGGGTTATGATCCACATCGAGTTTTATTTTTTAACTGTTTCTGTTTTTCAACCACTGATCCATAACTGGCACACTTAAAAATCACTGACAATAACTGAAACAATCTTAAACATTAAATAAAAAAAACTATTTGAAAACAACCATAGTTAAAGACAATACAATTACTTTTACTCACTAAATAACTAAAATGATCAAACAGTGGCTATAGATACATTTATGTGTTTGGAGAAGTTCTAGAAATGTTGCAAATGGATTGTTCTTAAATGGTTCGTAATGATTAGTAGAAGAGTGATTTGAGAGAAGTATTTATAACCATGCCCCCACCAATCATCATTTGCTAACGTGATCTAATTTTGAAATGTCTTCATTAACAGTGATTTAAACTTAACACTTATTTTTCCATAACTAAAGTTTTGCATTTTTTTACTTGTTTTTTCCATCATTATCAATTATTTTTCATGTACCTCTGAATGACCCAGCCCATGCCTCTGGGGTTATGCATGCCACCACTTGGGAACTGATAATTTAGAGTTTTCAAAGTCTTTTTATAGTCATCATCATGTTTAATCAGTAATGCATCTCAGTATGGGAGCCAGGGAAACCTGAAAGGAGAGAAGTTGAGAGATCAAGAGTGTCTGATAGTCACAAAGATTTTAAATGGGAGAGATAGAGCAAGATGCCAGGATTTCTGAGAACTGGTTGAGTTTGTTTGTTTGTTTTTTAATTCCACTTTTTTGCAATTGAAATGTTTATTTGGAAAATCAAAATTGTACAGTGCACAAACAGAATAAATTTTCTGTCTAGTCAATTGTGTGTAGCAATTGAATATCAATTCAATTCACATATTTGTAGATCTTCTATAAGGCTAAAGTAATGGTTTCTAATCTAGATAAGATAAAGGAGATAAATTCATGGAATAATAATGAAATAAAGTAATAGTATATTATATAGAGTGACATAACAAATATTGATGTAACTTTTGTGTTTCAGACAAGACCAGTATTAGTGAAATGGTACTGAGTTAATCTGTCAAAAGTGGCACTAAGTATCAACTGATCTCCTGGGAAAGCTCATTAAAATGTCAGCATATGAGCAGACATTTCTGGCTGGCTGCAATAGCTAGTTGAGAAGAGAAATGGCTTTCTAGAAGATGGCAAGAGAGAAAAATGCAACTTAGAGATGAGCAGAATATGGGTGGAAGACAATAAGCAGTAGTAAAAGAGCATTTTTACAGCTGTCCTAATGGGTTTCTCAAAATTGTTATTTTTTCCCCATTATTTTTATTTATTTTATTTTTATTTTTATTTATTTATTTTAGTTAAACACTCTTTTAAACATCTTTACATGTGAAAATATCTATTCATTATCTCTATCACTCTGCATACTACTACATTGCAGGTATAAGCTATATTAATATGATTCATATCTTACTGAAGGATAGCCAAGTTCTTTTTTTCTCTTCTTCTACCTCCTTCTCCTCCTTGTCTTTCCTCTAATTCTTCTCTACTTCCTAACTTTTAGTCTCTTTTTCTTCATCATGCTTATTTTCATCTTTGTTTTATTTCTCTTCCTTCTCCTCTCACCTTATACCACTCCTTTTTCTCCTTACTATCCTCCACTTCCTTTTACACTCATGCACTTTCTCTCTGTCTCTCCCTGTCTCTCTCTGTTGGTTTCAGGTGTACTTAACAACATAGTGATTAGACATTTATATACCTCACAAAGTGGCAACTCCAATATGTCCATTACCCATTTGACACTGTACATGTTTACTTCAATATTATTGACTATATTCCCTATGCTATACTTTATTTTTATTATACTTTATTTTACTTGACAGTAAATATTATTTAATAAAAGTTCCAGGTATGCAGCATAGTGGTTAGACATTTACACAATTTATGAAGTGATTCCCTTCAAAAAAGTCTAATAGCCATCTGACATTGCATTTTGCATACTTTTTACTATATTCCCCATATTGTACTTTACATCCCTGTGACTATTTTGTAACTACCAATTTGTACTTCTTAATCCCTTCACCTTTATCACCCATCTCAAAACCTCTTTCTCTCTAATAACCAACAGCTTGTTCTCTGTAGATACAAGTCTATTTCTATTTTGTTTGTTCCTTAGATTCCATATATAAGTGAAATCATATTGTATTTGTCTATATCATTCTGACTTACTTTACATAGCATAACATCTTTTATGTTTATTCATGTTGTTGCAAATGGTAAGATTTTATTTTTTTTCTTAGGGAGAGTAACACTTCATTATATATGTTTACCACCATTTCATTATCCAATTGCCTACTGATGAACATTTCTGGTGTTTCCATATCTTGGCTATTATAAACAGTGCTGCAGTAAACATAGGGTTGCATTTTTTTAAATTCAAGTTTTGAATTCCTTCAACTAAATATCAAATAAGTGAAATTGCAGGGTCATAAAATAGTTTTATTTTTTATTTTTTGAGAAAAGTTTGCACTGTTTTCCATAGTGGTTGCATCAATTTGAAATTTCACTAAGAGTGCACAAGGATTCCCTTCTTCTCACATCCTTGCCAACACTTGTTTGTTGATTATTGATGATGGTAATTCTGAGAGATATGAGGTGATATCTCATTGTGGTTTCTATTTGCATTTCTCTAATGATTAGTGATGTTGAGCATCTTTTCATAGCTCTATTGGACTTATGTATGTCCTCTTTAAAGAAATGTCTATCCAGGTTATTTTCCCATTTGTTAATAGAATTATTTGTTAGTTTTGTTTGTTTGTTTGTTTTTGGTGTTAAGCTATATGAGTTTTTATCAAATTTGTATATTAACTTTTTATCAAGTGTATTATTGGCAAATATCTTCTCTCATTTTAGTAGGATGTTTTTTCATTTTGTTAATTGTTTACTTTGCAAAACTTTTTTAGTTTGATGTAGTCCCATTTGTTTATTTACTCATTTATTTATTTGCTTCCTTTGTTCAGAGAGATATATTAGTTAAAATATCACTAAGGGTAATGTCTGAAAGTTTACTGCCAAGTTTTCTCTTAAGAGGTTTATGATTTGGGGTCTTGCATTTAAGTCTTTAATTCATATGAGTTTATTTGTGTATGTGGAATAAGAAGATGGTTCAGTTTTTTGGGTTTTTTTTTTTTTGGCATGTATTTGTCCTGTTTTTCAAGTATCATTTGTTGAATAGACCAAGCTTGTTCAATCTGCAGCCCACAAGCCACATGCAGTCCAGGATGTCTCTGAACGTGGCCCAACAAAAATTTTAAAACTTTCTTAAAATATTACAAAAATTATACACAGATCTTTTATTGACTCATCAGCTATCGTTAGTGTTACTCCATTTTCTGTGTGACCCAAGACAATTCTTCTTCCAATGTGGTCCAGGGAAGCCAAAAGTTTGAACACCTGGAGTAAACTATCTTTACCCTATTATATATCCTTGCCTTCTTCTTTGTCATACATTAATTGACCATATAGGCATGGATTAATTTCTGGGTTTTCTATTCTATTCCATTGATTATTGTGTTTGTTTTTACACCAATACCATGCTGTTTTTATTACTATGGCCTTGTAGTGTAGTTTGATATTGAATAGTATGATACATCTAGCTTTCTTCTTCTCTCTCAATATTGCTATGACTATTCAAGGTCTTACATGGTTCAATATAAATTGTAAATTATTTGTTCTATTTCTGTGAAAAATGTCATTAATCTTTCATTGGAATTGCATTGAATCTGTAGATTGCTCTTGGTAGTATGAACATTTTAACTATATTAATTTTTTCTATTTATAAGCATGGCATATATTTTCATTTAATTGTATCTTTTTAAATTTCTCTCTTTAATGCCTTATAATATTTTGAGTACAGGTCTTTTATTTCCTTGGTTAAATTTATTCCTAGGTATTTTTTAATGCTATTGTAAATTAAATAGGTTTCTTATGTTGTCTTTCTAATAGTTTGTTATAAATGAACAAATGCACCAATTTATTCATATTAATTTTGTATCCTGCTTTTTCACTAAATTAAATTGTCAGTTCTGAGGGCAAAAATAGCAGCATGAGAAGCATTCTTTAAAACTCTCCTGGAACTTACAACAAATAAAACAACTATAATTCAACAAAGAATTCCCTACACAATACACAAACACAGCTAAAAGACCCACTCATTGCATCAAAATACCTGAAAGTGGGCAAAGAAGAATAAACTAGAGAGGAGAGAATGGAGAAGTACTTGGAACTAACTGTTGCCCCAGAAGAGAAAAGGGAAAAGGCAGCAGGTGAGCATTCCAGACACCCCTCCAGCCTTAGGTAAGAGAGAAGCAGGTGCAGAGGTACGGGCCTCAACATTCCACATGCCAGACCAACTCTGGTTCAGAATAAAGAAAAGGATGGTCACAGGCAAGGGTCATGAGACACCACAGCCTGGACCTCACTTCAATCCTCAGAAAGAGACAGTGAAAAGACTATGTGTTCACTTCTATGGCCATGAGATTTTCTGCCTGAGGGATCAGTGTATAATACAACTGAACCAAAAACTTGGGGCAGAGACCTCAGGGCAAAGAATGAATACAGAACAGAATAAGCCTACATTGTCCTCATGCCTTCAATGCCAGGCAGAAAGGAACTTGTTCACCTTCTTTCATTCTCCCAGAGCTGAGCTTTCCCACCTCACTCCATTGTTTTGCCAACATCAGAAGAAACTGTAGCAGTGAGTATTGGGTTAAAGAGCAGAATATCTATATCCTTGAATATTGGGAGACAGTCCCTAAACAGCAGATACACAGTGTCAGGGACAGAAAGAAAATGGTAGAGGTGGAACAGTGAAAGTGGGCTGGCAGCCTCCATAATTCAGAAACACAAACACAACAGCTGCTTCTCCCAACATAATCTGGCCCCCACCCTTCTTATCTGAAATCAGCCCAGGAACCCAGGGCAGCTGAGAAACACAGGCGCTTTACCATCTGCCTGCAGTAGGAGCACTGAGGTTCCAGAGACTCAGAGCTCCATAGCCCATCACACCCACTCATAGGGGTAATGCACTGAAAGCAAGGTGAGCAAAGAGGAGAATCCCACCTCACAGGAAACCACCCACCATGAGGAAAGAAAGCTAATAAAACAGAAAATAAAACACTACAATGATACCCACTAGAAAATAAATGTAATATCTCTTCACATTTACAAGCTACAGTATACACTCTCAAAAATGTCCAGAAAATGAGACAATTCAATGGTAAAAGTTATCAACCACGCTAACAATTCTTATCAGAAAGAAATATACAAATCCACAAAATGATCTAAAGACATAAAATTATATGATTTAAATGACAGAATATTTAGGATTACAATTACGAAAAACCTTAACAAGTTATAAGAAAACATGGATGGGCAGTTTAATGATATCAGAAATTAAATCAATAAACAAAAAGAAAATTTTACCAAAGAAATTGAAATTTTAAAATAGAATCAAATAGAAATTCTGTAGATGAAGAACTCAATAAAAGAAATAAAGAATGAAATAGCTAACTTAGGAAACAGGAGTGACCAGATAGAGGAAAAAAATAGTGCTATCAAACATAGAAATATAAAAATGTCACAGAAGGAAGAGAGTGACTTGATAGTTAAAAATAAAATTTTAAACTCTACAAGAACTATCTGACTTTGTTAGAAAAAGCCACATAAGAATAATAGGTATACCAGAAGGAGAAGAAAGTGAGAGGGCACATAGAGTCTACTCCCACAAATAGTCAAAGAAAACTTTCCAAACCTATGGGAACAACTAGATCCTTGAATTTAAGAAGCAAACAGAACACCTAACTACTGGAATTCTAACAGACTTTCTCCAAGGCACATTATATTAAAGATGTCAAAGATCAACAACAAAGAAAGAATTCTCAAAGCAGTCAGAAAAAATAAGACCAGAACTTATAAAGAAAAGCCCATCAGATTATCATCAGACTTCTAAGAGAAAATTCTATGAGCCAGGAGGGAGTGGAATCAAATGTTCAAAGTATTGAAAGAGAGAAATTACCAGCCAAAAATAATATATTCAGCGAAGTTAGTTTTTAAATACAGAGAAGGAAGGAAGACCTTTTTAGACATACATAAACTGAGAGAATTCTTCTACACAAGACTGACATTTCAGAAAATACTTAAAAAAAGAGTCAAAATAAATAAGATTAGCTTCAGACAAAAAAAGAAAAAAATATAAAATGGAAGAAAGTAAAGTTTTAAATTTCCAAAAGAGAATAAAAATAAGAAGGATGCATAATAACAAAAGCCACTGCATATGTAAAACTTTCTTTTACATAAACTTAATAATAATCATTTAATAAAATCCAGAACTGAGACATATTACATAAAAAAAGAAAACAGAAAATAAAAATCATAGAACACCACCAAAATATAACAAATGGAAACAAAAAAAGCAAAGAAAAAATGGAGACACAAGCTATCAGAAAAAAAAGTTATAGTGACTATAAGAAATCTTCATATATAAATAATCACCCTAAATGTTAGTAGACTAAACTCACGAATAAAAAGGCACAGGATAGCAGAGAGGATCAAGAAACAAAACCCAAGCATATGCTGCCTTCAACAGATGTATCTCAGATACAAGAATAAATACAAGCTCTCAGTGAAAGGGTGAAAAATGATACTCCAAGCATGTGGCACCCAGAGAAAAGTGAATTTAGCCATACTTATATCTGATGAAACAGACTTTAGGATAAAAAAGATAATAGGAGACAAAGAGGGACACTAATAATAAAGGGGATAATACAACAAGAAGACATGACAATTATTAATTATTATATATTATAATATATACATATTTCTATGTTATATATTATAATACACACACACACACACACACACACACACACACACACACACACATACACACACACACACACACATCCCCAATGAAGAGCACCAAAATTTATAAAGGACCTAAAAACAGAACTAAAGGAAGATATTCACAAAAACAAAATTATACTAGGGGACCTAAACAGATAACCCAAACAAAAAATTAATAAGCAAATATTAGCCTTAAATGATACATTACAGTAAGTGAATATAATGGACATTTTCAGATCACTTCCTCTTAGAACATAGACTATACATCATTTTCGAGTGCCCATGGCACATGCTCAAGGATAGACCATATGCTGGGTTACAAAACTATCCTTAGCAATTTAAAAAGATTTAAATCATACTACACATATTCTCTGACCAAAAAATTTTGAAGTTGGAGATCACCTGAAAAAAGAAAGCAGAAAAAAACACATATACAAGGAGATTAAACAATTTGCTATTAAAAAGCAACTGGGATAAAGAAGAAATTCAAAGAGATAAAAAATACATTGAGAGAGAGGAAGACAAGATAGCGACTAGAGAGGAGGTTCCTAAAGCCTCTCCCAGAAAACACAATTGAACGGCCATCCAGGAGCCAAGAAAGAGGACCCTGAGTGACAAACTGGCTGTTGAGAAATCCACAAATCGCAAGTAAACACCTGAAGGCTGGCGAGAAGTGGGCAAGTCTGGGAGAGGGAAGGGAGCAGAGACAGACCACGCGGGATTGGGACGCAATCCCTGCTGACTATTCAGAGCTGCACAGTTTGGGGGAGGGAAGAGAGACTGGGGAGCTGGGGACAGAAAGAGTTTGGGAGCCAGCCTCTGGAACTTTTGAGTGGTAGAAGGACTGAGCGAGGACTCTGAACTGCAAAGATAACACCCCAGCTCGAAGACCCCTGGAGACCTACACAGGGCTGCAGTTCCTGTTCCCAGCCTGCTGCAAAGGTGACCCTGCTGTCTCAGGACAGGCCCACAGCTTCGGACTTATGGAGCGGGCACTTCCTCATGCACCTCAGGGTTCTGAATGCAGTGTGAGCCTTTAGACAGCCAGGTACTAAATCAGGGCTGAGAAGAAAGACTGATTTGATTTGCTAGCATTCACCCCAGCTAGCAAAAACAGCTTCCCCAGCAAAGGACAGAAGGCAGAGCTGCCTTTGGAAAGCCTTTTGTTGGCCTCTCCCCAGGATATATGCGCATAGCATCCAAACGCAGTAGGAGATCAGAAACAAAAAACAAACAGCCCCCTCTCCCCCAAAACTTGACCCCCAGGGCCACCTAGTGTCTGCCCTACAGCAAGACACCACAAAAGCAATAATCTGGGCACTGAACATAAAGCCCTCACGTCAAAGAGGAAGAACCCAGTGGACAGGATGAATTCCTTAAAAACTAAAACTCCTCAGAAAGAACATGAAATTTACCTAGAAGATAGCCTGTTACAACTGGAAGGGTCTCATTTAAGTGATGGAGAATTTAAAGCAGCCATTCTAAAGGCTGTGAGAGAAATGAAAACCTATTGGCAGAACACCATAACTGAGATAAATAATATAAAAAAAGATATAAACGACATAAAAAAGGAACACTGTGAACAAAAAGAACAATTTAACAAAGAAATTCAAAACATAAGAAAGATTGAGACGGAAATACGAGAAATAAAATATACCATAAAAGAAGTGAGAAATGAAATAAGTGCCATAGGAAACAGGACCAACCAGATGGAGGAAAGAATGAGTGATATTGAAGACCAGAACATGGAAACAGCTCAGAAAGAGGAAGAGAGGGAATATGGAACCAAAAGGATTGAAAGAACTCTGCAAGAAATATCCGACTCCATGAGACAAAACAACATCAGGATAATAGGAATAGAAGAGGGGGCAGAGCAATCTACAGAGAGCATACTCAAACAAATCGTAGATGAGAACTTTCCAAACCTATGGAAAGATCTGGAACCCCAAGTTCAAGAAGAAAACAGGTCCCCCAGATACCT